>NQII01000225.1:924120-938677 GCA_002778355.1 Clitarchus hookeri | reverse complement strand
TCCCGGTAGCAGCATTTCTCGGCTCCCTCTTTCTACCCTGATGGCTCCCCTTCCCTATTTCGAGGGGGACAGCCGTGGCATCTTTTTGCTTAGCGCCTGCTATGTGGTTTCTTACTGTGGGGCAGTCACGGTGAAGGTGTCTCTCGGGGCAATACCAACACTTCGGCGGCAATGATTGTCCCTCAGCTCTTCTAGTGGGTTTGCTATACTCCTCTGCCGTTCGCGCCACGTGGGTGGGCGGCAGGCGTGTCGGAACATTTGCTTTCTCCTGTTCTTCGTAATCTAGCTCCGCTTCATTCACTCTCTCTACCAACTCCTCTATCCCCGTCACCTGCGGGTGTCGAAGGGCATTTCGTATGGATGGTATCAATAACTTTGTAATGATACCNTTCACTCTCTCTACCAACTCCTCTATCCCCGTCACCTGCGGGTGTCGAAGGGCATTTCGTATGGATGGTATCAATAACTTTGTAATGATACCCAAACCCTTGGCCTCGGTACTTTCGGGAGCGATTCGGGAATACATTTGCGCTTTTCTCCTAATAAAAATCTCGGCTTCCTATTGCCTTTGCTGTTTTTGTGTTTAAAAGTTTGTTCTTAAGGTGGTAAGTACTTCCTCCCCTGAGAACATATTGTTCAGACGGGTAGCAAACTGCTCCCAGTTTGTCACAAACTCGCAATATTTGTTCTACCAGATAAGGGCGGAACCTTTTAACTGCTCTCATGCCTTCAGCACCCACCGTTTATTAGGAATCCCACCGGCCTTGAATTCTTGTTCACAATTATATATAAAATACACCAGATCTTCATGGGGCCTGGCTGAAAATTCGGGCAGTACTATTTCTTCGGGCATTCTCCGCGTCTGTTCTACATGGCTAGTGGGGGTTCGGTCCGGGGGTGAGAGTTGATCCCCTTCTCCTTGGTTTTGGCTCGTTCGTTGCTCTGGGCATTTCTGGCAGTTGTATTGGGTACCTTCCGTCGGTCGGAATGTCTGGGGCCAACCGATACACTTATTAAAATAGTGCTGAGAACAAAGGCTGCACCGGACCGTGTATAGTCCTACCCCGCTACAAAATGGAGTTCTGCATGGTTCTAGTTGATAGCTTTTGTTTGTCTCCTCTTTCCCCATTCCTCGTCCAGAGGTTCTCTACAGTTCCTTCGGCTCTCACATCCCTCCCCTCCGGTGTTTCGCTAATATGTGTACCCTCCATACTTTTTGCCCACCATCTATAGGAATCCCTATTCTGTTGGCCTAGTACACTTGCCTCGTCTAGTGTGAATTACTCGTTAGGCACCACGAGGTGTTTATCAAGACTCCTCGAAGTTTGGGACATTCTGGCTAGCTAGATAATTCGGTAAGGGGGAGACCCCTCTTTTCTCGGGTGTAGTCTGATTCTTGTTTCGGTCTCTACCGACTTATCTACGCCCCACATTGGGTGCCAATTTACCTTGACTTTATTCCCCACCTGTGTGATACAGGATGGTTCATAGGACCTAAGCTAATGTTACCAGGCACAGACTATACGGCGCCTTGAAGGTTGGGGGTAACAGGGTAACAATAAGGTAGTCATTCGGTGTTTCAATTTACTGGTTGGTTATATTGTCACGAAATTAAAGTTTACAGAAACAATTCCGAGGTGGTACCCTAATTAACGAACTCGTGCTAACTGTAGTAGGCGTCTTGGGGGTGGCGCTAGGCATTGGAGGTGCTTCTTTGGAAGACGACTTGATACTTATCTAGTCTTGTAGTTCTGGTCTGTTGGCAGCAGGCTGAGGTCTGGTGCTTCGAGCAGCCTTTGAAAAGGCCCTGTTTGCGGTGACTTCTCTTCACGACTGCGGCTCCTGGTTTGCTTCTCGACATACGCCTCCACGACACACTTCTTCCTGTACTCCCGATCCGACTTGCTCTCGTGTTCTTCTGAGTCAACTGACCTTGTTCAACTGATCCCTCCCTTGTCACACAACTTGGCTTTTAAACTATTGCCATCTCCCTTTAGAACCTTACACATGTCTTCCCTTGTTAGGGGAAGGGGAGGCCACACAATGGCAACATCCGCAATGTGCCAAGGCTCTTGCGGGTGGAGGGGAAAGGGGGTGACCTGAGGAGCCACAGACAAACCCTGTCAGCTTTTTCTCGGTGCGTGTCACCCTTCAGCATGTGTTTTAATTCTCTCATGGGCGGAAATCGCCAGACTTACTCGTCCTTTCATTGGCCTGTGTAAGTTTCACGGGGTTGTGTTCGGGGTGATGGGCAGGGGGGGCCATGCTCCAACCTCGACACGTGTAAACTACTTCCTGTGCTCTGGCTTGCCTTCGTTTAGGGAAGGGGGGAGGGTAGGGTATTGCGTGTGTTGTTGCAGCTGAGGTTTCTATGTTGAATATGGCATGCGTCAACCAAATAGCTCTCCGATCAAGAAATGTGACTATAAAATTTGCATTTTATTATCATCTGAAGCTCTTTATCCTATAATTAAGTAATAATGACATGGTGTAATTTTTCAGCCACATTTCATTACTTACACATAACTTAAAAGTATTTATTTTGGTTTAGTAAATACATCATTTCTAGCCAGACGATATCGTTGATCAATGCGTTTTCTCAAGCATCTCCTGTTTCCCTTACCCTTGAATTCTGGTGCTGTTCCATACCAACCTTACTTCACCCTCACCATCTCTCAACACCTCGGAGCCGCCCAAATCTCTCCACTCCACTTCACTCATTACCAGCGTAAATACTTTGTAACTAGTGTATGTAGTTTACAGAATAGTGCCATATAACTTGTCGATGTTCATGGCAGTTTGATGAACTCTTAACTCACATCATTGGTATTTATAAGTAATAAACAAAGAAGAAATTTTATTAAATACTTGTAAATTATATGATATTTATTTATAATCATTTTTTACACTCTATATGAGATTTATGTGGTGACAATTGTAAAATTTTAATCAATATTAATAGTTACAAATAATGTTTTTCAATTACAATAATACATTGAAAACTGCGTTACTGAATGTAAACCATTCTAAACGAGAACGTGATCCATATTGGCGTGTTTGTTCTCATCGAAGGCAAATGGGATCGCAGTGAAATTATTTACTTCCGCCTTGGAAATTAGAGTTGTTACCCTGTTATTTTATCATAACGACAATCCAAGATTGAAAAGGGCGGATGTGACATTAATTTGTTCTTGATAATGAAATAAAAAAGTCATTTACACTAATTAAAATGCTGTGTTGCGTAACAAATGTTGCTATTATGGTTGCGTAGCACCAATTATGTTATGAAACTGTAGCGAACAGTGCTCGTTCGAAACACACACGTAAAAAATTCTNGTGGTTGCGTAGCACCAATTATGTTATGAAACTGTAGCGAACAGTGCTCGTTCGAAACACACACGTAAAAAAATCTCGGAACTGCATAATGTGCATTCAAACGTAGAAGCGCCTATCCCTTACCGTTCGGTATAACAGCCGTTAATTTGACCTGTTAGTTTACTGTGGCATCAGAGACCTTCACGTTAGTAGGTAAAATTATTAGACGTAAATCTGCGCCACTCTGCTTTCCGAAGCACGAGCGTGCATAGCCACACACATTTGCCCGCTTCATAAAGAAGCTTATGTCATTATAGGCTGTTGACGGTAAAGTGAGCATTTTTGAGACCGTGCTTCAAAGTCCCTTTCAGCTTATTTGTATCCTTTTGGCAATTCTTGCTGTATAAATTTTCATGTGACTAATAAACGCAGTGCTGTCCAACGCTAATGTCTGAGCCACAATAATTTTTATTTTTTTTAGGAGAGAGAAAAAGTCAGAACGAGAGAGAGAGAGCGAGAAAGTGAGACATTTGCCGGCTCTTAACAACGAGGTCTTGAGAGCAGGTGAGCCTGAATTGAGATGAGGATGGTGCAGCGCAGCATTGCAAGGGCAGGGAAACGGGAAATCCCCAAGAAAACCGCCAACCAACGGCATTGTCCGGCACGATTCCCACTTGCAAAAATTCGGGAGTAGCCCGGCCGGAGACTAAAACATGTTGGGAGGCGATCGGGCTAACCACTCAGCTACCAAGGCCCCATCATTTTTTGGATACTATGCCTACTGCGGGGGGCCTTGAAAAGTGCTCACCTTACCATGAATAGTAATTTGTAATATACTTGTGAATATGGATTCCAAAATTCTAATTATTGTACTTAATTTTATATATTTACATTTCTGTAGTATACTTGTGAATATCGTTTTCGAAAATACAAATATTATATTTCGTTCGGAATTTTTCTGCGTTTGTCGCTACTATACTTCCTATTTCGTTGTTACGAAATATTCACATTTGCCTTTTTCGAACGTAATTCAGGAGTCCGTATCCCTTCTCACGAGGACAAAGAAAGTGCTTGTGAATGGGGTTTCATAAAGTTNTCGAACGTAATTCAGGAGTCCGTATCCCTTCTCACGAGGACAAAGAAAGTGCTTGTGAATGGGGTTTCATAAAGTTCTAATGATTGTATTTCGTTCCATATGTCTTGCTACTACATATCTTCTTATTTCAATTTAGGGCGAGGTAGCGCAGTGGTGAACACTTGCATTCGCATTCGGGAGGCCCTGGATTCTAATCCCGATCCGGACACTGTACTTCGGTTTACCATAGTTTCCCGAAATCACTCGATGCGAATACTGGGATGGTTTCCTTACTACAGGCCATGGCCGATTCCTTCCCGCTGGGGCCACGGTGGTGAATTGGTCAGACTGCTCTTCGCCTGCCTAGGCGGGGTAGCTCGCGGATTTTCGCACGTGGGAATCATGCCGGACGATGCCACTGGTCAGTGGGTTTTCTCGGGGATCTCCCGTTTTCCCCGCCCTAGCATTCTGGCACTGCTCCATACTCACCTCGCTTCANTCGAACGTAATTCAGGAGTCCGTATCCCTTCTCACGAGGACAAAGAAAGTGCTTGTGAATGGGGTTTCATAAAGTTGTAATGATTGTATTTCGTTCCATATGTCTTGCTACTACATATCTTCTTATCGAGGTAGCGCAGTGGTGAACACTTGCATTCGCATTCGGGAGGCCCTGGATTCTAATCCCGATCCGGACACTGTACTTCGGTTTACCATAGTTTCCCGAAATCACTCGATGCGAATACTGGGATGGTTTCCTTACTGCCGGCCATGGCCGATTCCTTCCCGCTGGGGCCACGGTGGTGAATTGGTCAGACTGCTCTTCGCCTGCCTAGGCGGGGTAGCTCGCGGATTTTCGCACGTGGGAATCATGCCGGACGATGCCACTGGCCAGTGGGTTTTCTCGGGGATCTCCCGTTTTCCCCGCCCTAGCATTCTGGCACTGCTCCATACTCACCTCGCTTCACNCAGTGGGTTTTCTCGGGGATCTCCCGTTTTCCCCGCCCTAGCATTCTGGCACTGCTCCATACTCACCTCGCTTCACCTTCATCGTCTCTCAAGATCTCGATGTTAAGAGCCACCCAAATCTCTCCAATCCAATCCTTCCCCGTTCCTGCTTCTCTGAGGAACTTACTCCGACTCTAATGACCTCGCTGTCGACGAGACGTTAAACCCTACTTACCTACCTTATTTCAATATTTTTAACACTTGATGTGTTTTAATATTGATGTGTTTTAATCTGGAACTATAAATAGGTTAAAATATTAACAAAAGCTCTCTTATCACTTGTGAAAAATTCCTTGGAAAATTAAGCGCAACGTTGGGGTTGGTTGTAGCGCTCGTTCACAGGAACGAGAAAGAAGGAATCTCGTGTTTGCGTGCTCCGAACCATTTGAATATTGACTCGGCGCTGACAGATTGTGAGCGAAGGAGTGAAAGGAAGGGGGGACAATTACCTACTGGTTTGGCCTCCTAGGTGCATAAGCGCGTTGCCAAAGCGACCACGGCCTATTTAGTCCTAAGTTTTATAGGAGAGGAAGGCGAAGCCACAAAACCTCAAGTAGCAGATATGCTCCTCCTAGTCATGAACCTAACTCATATAATTCTAGGGACTGGTATGGACCTAAAATCCATCCACCCTCTCTAACTACAGTAGTTAAATTACTAACATAGGGTGCACCTCTTCAAAGTCACCAAAAAAATAATGACAAACTACGGACTATTTACGAGGGCCTTAGTAGAGCGAAGGCCCGTTACGCCAGTAGGTAGGCCTATGTGTTCCATATACTGCTTGATCAGACATAACAGTGCATTATCGGCCCGTTCGGCGTAAAAAAAAAGGCCTGTTATTTGTCAGTNATATACTGCTTGATCAGACATAACAGTGCATTATCGGCCCGTTCGGCGTAAAAAAAAAGGCCTGTTATTTGTCAGTTTCTATGAAAGACTCTTTCGTGTTTGGGGTTGGAATGAATCAGTGAAAGGAGAAGGTAACTGTGTGTTTCTACTAACAAAACAGTTATGACGTTACATAGGGGAAGAAACTCAACAGAGTTACGACGCAGAAAGGGTGCACGATACGCCTTTATTACTATATATATATATATATAATATTTTCTCTTTAACACTGACTAGAAAGTGCCTTGAATATTTTCCACATTACTAAGNATATACTGCTTGATCAGACATAACAGTGCATTATCGGCCCGTTCGGCGTAAAAAAAAAGGCCTGTTATTTGTCAGTCTCTATGAAAGGCTCTTTCGTGTTTGGGGTTGGAATGAATCAGTGAAAGGAGAAGGTAACTGTGTGTTTCTACTAACAAAACAGTTATGACGTTACATAGGGGAAGAAACTCAACAGAGTTATGACGCAGAAAGGGTGCACGATACGCCTTTATTACTATATATATATATATATATATATAATATTTTCTCTTTAACACTGACTAGAAAGTGCCTTGAATATTTTCCACATTACTAAGTATTAACATTAATGGAGTACATTAAAAACATTAAAGAACATATGCAAAAACACCTGACTACAAATATAATGCCACAATATTTGGCTTCATAATTTACAAATTTTACAACGTGACACCTGCACTGCAAAATATTTAATACCCAGAAGAATTTAAAGCAATACTTGTTTGATGACGCAAATGGGCAACTAGTGACCAGCAGTAGGAAGTACCAAAATCAGAAAAATTCAACTATTAATTATGGAAAAAAATCAAGTGAAAAATACTGTTGCAAAGTTAACAAAATATTAAAAAAATCAAATTGGTTCTTTAACTTTTCTATGTGTATATATATATACTGTAAGGGGGGCTCACTTTGTGACAAGTTGGGGTAGCTTTATGACACAAAAAATTAAATTTAAATACTCACCCCCCAACCCCTTCCTCTAAATTTTACATTCTACAGTGGGATGTTACAGATATTCAGTGGTGCCAGTTGAACCACTGAGCACTTCAAATAGCCCCTTTGAAATGGAAGGAAATATAAATAACAGTGAAAAATACTGTGTCAGGAAGTCACCCCCTTGTCCAAAGTCACCCGGGCCTCTGATATACAATGTGTTTAGGAAATATGTGTACAAACTCGGGCTATTACGTGGGATAGTATGCAAAGTATCTGCTTTAGAGGATCACAAATTGATATACGTATTAATTAAATCAATGTATTGGATATGGAAGGTGTGGTACGTCGTACACATCCCCATCATGTAAATAATAAGGGTTGGCACCTTTTGATTGCATGCAACACTTACACCGTATGGTTCAATTGATTGTATATACCATCGGATGAAGCAGGACGTCATAATTAGCAAATAAGGTTACTTATTGCAACTCTCTAGGACCCACCGTTTCCGGTTAAATCGCAAACTACGTGTTCAGGGGTAGCAATATCATGGCCTGGTGAGTAGGCAACCCTTACTGCACCCGGAGGAATACAACTGGGATTTCCCGCCGAACGAGTATGGCCAGGGAATCAACACACAGCAAATAGATTAGCATTAGGAAATGTGCTACACCAATGTGTAGCTGTGTAGGTGGCAGATTGGGCAGCATAGAGTAGACCTATGTTGTTTGCACTGGCTATCCATGATAAAAACATGTTTCGTGCGACCAGTGATGACGTGTGATGTACAATGCAGTCGGTGTTGCGATACGTTGAGAGTAGTGATAACGACTTAATGGGCCCNACGTGTGATGTACAATGCAGTCGGTGTTGCGATACGTTGAGAGTAGTGATAACGACTTAATGGGCCCAGTAACGTGACTCTGTACTTATGTGTGTAAACACATATAAATTCCGTGACGTAGCAATGCTTCTTCACTACTGAAGGCACTACCTGGCAGCACAACAGAACATACACTGTAATCAATTTATATTATGCATGTGGCGTATCGCAACCAATTTCAAAACAAATGTTCGAAATGTGACCCTNGTGCAGCATAGAGTAGACCTATGTTGTTTGCACTGGCTATCCATGATAAAAACATGTTTCGTGCGACCAGTGATGATGTGTGATGTACAATGCAGTCGGTGTTGCGATACGTTGAGAGTAGTGATAACGACTTAATGGGCCCAGTAACGTGACTCTGTACTTATGTGTGTAAACACATATAAATTCCGTGACGTAGCAATGCTTCTTCACTACTGAAGGCACTACCTGGCAGCACAACAGAACAGACACTGTAATCAATTTATATTATGCATGTGGCGTATCGCAACCAATTTCACAACAAATGTTCGAAATGTGACCCTNATGTGTAGCTGTGTAGGTGGCAGATTGTGCAGCATAGAGTAGACCTATGTTGTTTGCACTGGCTATCCATGATAAAAACATGTTTCGTGCGACCAGTGATGATGTGTGATGTACAATGCAGTCGGTGTTGCGATACGTTGAGAGTAGTGATAACGACTTAATGGGCCCAGTAACGTGACTCTGTACTTATGTGTGTAAACACATATAAATTCCGTGACGTAGCAATGCTTCTTCACTACTGAAGGCACTACCTGGCAGCACAACAGAACATACACTGTAATCAATTTATATTATGCATGTGGCGTATCGCAACCAATTTCAAAACAAATGTTCGAAATGTGACCCTCCAATGACAATGCAGTAGTTCATACGGCGTATTAGAGACTGGTGGACGCATTGAAAAACTCTTGGTGTGTCTCGCACTTGATCTCAGGCAGCCATAACCCTCGCTAACAGGTCCTCTTCAGATTCCATGGGTGTCTCGTACACACACGACTTCCCCACAGCCAGAAGTCTAATGGCGTAAGGACCGGGGATCGTGGTGGCCAAGCACGAGGCCCACCTTGTCCTATCCAGCGAGCGGTAAACGCTGTGTTGAGGTGGTCACGTCCAATCCTTGTGAAATGGGGTGGTTCACCAACGTGATGTAGACACGTCCTTTTTCTGAAGGCGACAGGAACATCTTTCAGTAACTGTGGCAGAAGAAGAAAATTTGGAAAATTTTAAACCCCACTTAGCCAAATGGNGCGACAGGAACATCTTTCAGTAACTGTGGCAGAAGAAGAAAATTTGGAAAATTTTAAACCCCACTTAGCCAAATGGCCATCCGAGGCGGTGTCATTATAAGGTTCTAATAAAATAAATTTCACACAAAAAAAAAATATTGGGCTGAGAATAAAATTTAGGAAGTGTAAATGGCTAAATACTTGTTATGTCATATGGTTAAAAGACGGTGCCTCTGTTTCCACCCTACACCACAACGCTGCCCACCCGGAGGAGACAGAGGGCTTGGTACACGAATGTTTTCTTGTACTTGATGTTGTGGCGTGTCGTTGTTCGTGTGTGTGTTTTGTGTTTTGTTTATATCGTTAGTGTGTGTATGTGTTATCCGATCAGAGTGCGTGAGTGAACCCTTTCTTCATTCTGCCCATCTCCGCACCCCAGTCAGAGTGTAGCAACTGTGGCAATCGGAACTGCAGGAAATCATAATATTAATACCCTGACACATGGTTCGGCAGTAAGAATGGGCCAACAACATTGTCCCCCACTATGTCGGCCCAAATATTGATGGCAAACCGGTGCTGGTAGTATCTCGATACAGTTGCCTGGGGGTTAGAGCCTCTCCGCATGTGGACATTTATACTGTTTCAGAAGCCTTCTTGTAGGTACGCGACTTCGTCAGTAAACATTACAATCACTAGGAAATCAGGATAAATTTCACACTGCTGTATGATGAACCACCGGCAAAATTCTAGCCGAGAGGCATAATATGCTAGCCCCATTGCTTGTACCCTACGAACATGGTAAGGTCGCAGCAGCTTTTCATGGAGGACACACCATACTCTGCCATTCGATGCATCCATTCTCCGCACGATCGCGTGGGTGCTCGTCGAAGCGTTTTCTGCTACATTCTCTAAGACCACCTCTTCAAACTGTGGAGTGCGGATGGTTCTCGGTCTACCAGGTCCACATCGACGCTGAAACGTGCCTGTTTCCCGTAGTCGCTATGAGGCGTGTGAAGGTCTGGTGGTTTGGCAGACGTCGTGCAGGATATCTTTATGTGTACACACGCACGTCTGCCCTCCCGTTGCCTCTGACTTCACCAAGACCATGTCAGTCATTTCAGAATTTGTGTACTCGTCCATGTTCACGTCTGCAGTTCCTAGTGGATCGAAGCAGAAACAGGCAGCGAATAACAGGCCACTTGTCAGACAGGGTGGGAAACTACACAGCTCAGGAGTTTGGAAAGGGGAACTGGCTGTAACGTGTAACATGGTGCATCATGCCTCCAACATGTTTTTCCCACCGGGTGCCAGGTGTGTTGCCTACGCACCAGGCTATGGCCTTGCTATTTTACAGGAAACGGTGGGTCCTAGAGAATTGTAAATAAGGGACCATATTTGCTAATTGTGATGTTCTGCTTCATCCGATGGTATCCACAATCAAATTAACCTAACGGTGTAAATGTTGCATGCAGTAAAAGGGTGCCAACCTTTATTATTTACATGACGGGGGTGTGTACAACGTACCATACCTTCCCTTTATCCAACATCTTGGTTTAATTAATCCGTATACCAATTTTGTGTTACTCTAAACCAAGTACTTTGTATAATAACCCACGTAATTTGCTTGTCGCCCTGCGCCTTTAACAACTTCTTGAGCCCTTATTATTTGAGAAGAACCATGGGTGTCCTATATCTTTCTTCCTCTTTTCCGGTCACATGTTTTCTAAACACGTATGTATATATATATAGTTCCCAACATACTGCTAATCCTCGTGGCTAAGGTGCGAAGTCGATGCCACAATGTTCTTGAAGCCAAACAGTCAGGTCCCACTCAAATTATTTTTCTAAGCTACTCTAAAACTAAGTGTTAGGTGTGAGCCCGCGGTAGGAACGGTAGCTAAGTGCGTCTCATACCCATATAAGGGAAGGAATTCATGCAAGGAGCAAGGAGACATGAATCGCGGCAGCTAGAGATTGGGCTGCCATAGCCTCATTTTGGCCATCACAACCTTCCTGAGTGTACTCATAGCTTAACTACTATAGCAAAGAAGAGAAAGGGAAAAACCGGCATAAACATAGCAAAAACCCTTTTGACAGGAAATAATTAAAAATTGTTAGATGTATTAATAGAAAATGCTACAGGGGACAGATAGGTAGGAACCATGCTCTTTATTAGTGGGTATAGAAAATACTATTAGAGAGNGCAGCTAGAGATTGGGCTGCCATAGCCTCATTTTGGCCATCACAACCTTCCTGAGTGTACTCATAGCTTAACTACTGTAGCAAAGAAGAGAAAGGGAAAAACCGGCATAAACATAGCAAAAACCCTTTTGACAGGAAATAATTAAAAATTGTTAGACGTATTAATAGAAAATGCTACAGGGGACAGGTAGGTAGGAACCATGCTCTTTATTAGTGGGTATAGAAAATACTATTAGAGAGGGGGCGGGACATTTTCTTCTTTGAATTTGGTTTGACGCTTGCTTAACCAGAGTGATGCTTTCACATCACTCTGGTGAGGGGAGTGGCGCGATCGTAGCGTTACATCCTCCGCTGCCAAAACTGCAGACACTGCAGAACCGATCTTCTTNGGTGAGGGGAGTGGCGCGATCGTAGCGTTACATCCTCCGCTGCCAAAACTGCAGACACTGCAGAACCGATCTTCTTCTTGGGTGGTCAGTACAGTCGAAGCCAGGATCCGTAGTAATAGGCGTAGAGTCAGTAAGGAACTGCTGTATNTTCTTCTTGGGTGGTCAGTACAGTCGAAGCCAGGATCCGTAGTAATAGGCGTAGAGTCAGTAAGGAACTGCTGTATGGTGGAACTGGAATGCTGCACTCCGACGGTCTGTCACCCATCCAGATCAAGAAACAGTCAACAATAGGAAGTCCAAAAGTGCCGTGAAGCCGAGGAAACACAGCCCAGCGCTCAGGAACACAGAAGGAAAAAGCCCACATGTAGTCCAACGATGGAAGCGCACTCAAAAACTCGAACAAACAAGAAAAACCCATAAAAAATAAAAGTTCCAAAGCACAGTATTTTACAAAAAATATTGAAAAGGCATGCATACTCAATTTAGGTACGAACATCAATTCGTAACAGTCCCTACAAAATGTTTAGTATTGCCCATATGTGTTTTAAATACTACATCGGTTTCTTTATCTCTTACCATAAAAGTATAAGGTAAATTTTATTATCTTATTAGGGCCATGATACTTTATGAATATAGAAATATAAAATTATTTTTAATGTTTTTATACATAATTATGTATAGGTAAATATGTAAATATAAAATTATTTTAAATTACTATACTTAAATATACAAATTCTACAAGCATATTAAAATATCATGTTGTTACATAAGTATCTGCCTGTTTTCTTCTGGAACGAACTAGTGTGTGGTTTTTCTCAGAGTGCTCCCATATTTTTTACATATAAATTTTATGGTAGAAGGCCTTTTTGTGGGCACAAGCTATGTTATTTACTGTAAAAAGTACCGCATTTATATAGAGAAAAAATTACATCTGACGTTCTGACACTATGAGGTGAACATCGATTAGAAGTGCTCTCTTGTCATACCACGAAGATGAATTGCGAATACGAAGGACTGTCTTTCACCTCAATGATCATGGAGCCGCGATCTGCATAATTTATAACTGATTGTCGCCAGTGCCGATTAAGTGTTAGAATGCTTGTTGGAATGAGAGAACGGCCTGTACGAAAAGTCCTTTTCGCGCGATTAAGCATTACGACATTGGTCCCATGCAGTTTGTGCAAGGCAATACATTGAAAGAACATACCGAGATCTGCAAGGATTCGTCTACTGGGAATCAGAAAGTGTTGCCGGCAACACCTTTTGCTGTATCGATGGGTACTGATTCGACAGGTATTTATGATGAGACAGTTAATGCTAAAGACGGAATGAGTGCAGTAGAGTCGGTTTGCGCAGAATGTACACTTGCAAGACGTTCGTACGAATTCAACGAACTTCAAATTTAATGGTCGTCGGCTCTAAATCCTGAAGAGCATACGACTCCCGCTACAAAGAAAAGCAACTTTAATATCGAAGATGAAACAGGAAGTGAAGACGATCATGAAAACAGCATAGATGAAAAATATTATTAAGACAGTGATAATGTTGAAGACGAAGAAGGCAAAAGACGCCGAGAATTCTAGATACCTATCTTCCGAAGACCCGAATGAACTTGTTAATAGNTGAAGACGAAGAAGGCAAAAGACGCCGAGAATTCTAGATACCTATCTTCCGAAGACCCGAATGAACTTGTTAATAGACTCGGATATTTTATTGACCTTCAAAAACGTGGGGATCTCTCACTCATTGGTGCGTATGCAAATAACAGAGGTATGGAACCAATCAGAGTAACACGATGCGGTTGGCAGCGCCTATATAAGACAACAAGTGTCTGGCAAAGTTGCTGGATCGGTTACTGCTGCTACAATGGCAGGTTAAAGAGATTTACGTGAGTTTGAACGTGGTGTTATAGTTGGCACACGAGAGATGGGACATAGCATCTCCGAGGTAGCAATAAAATTTGGATTGTCGCTTACGACCATTTTACGAGTGTNACACGAGAGATGGGACATAGCATCTCCGAGGTAGCAATAAAATTTGGATTGTCGCTTACGACCATTTTACGAGTGTACCTTGAATATCGGGAATCCAGTTAAACATCAAATATTCGACATTGCTGAGGCCGGAAAAATATCGAGAACGAATGGGACAAACGACGACTGACGAGAATCATTAAACGTGGCAGACGTGCAACCCTTTCTCCAATTGGCGCAGATTTCAATGCTGGCGTATCAACAAAGTGCCAGCGTGCGAACTATTCAACGGACCATCATTGATATGGGCTTTCGGAGCCGAAGACCTACTCGTGTACCGTTGTTGACTGCACGACTCAAAGCTTTACGCCTCACCTGGGCCCGCCAACACCACCATTGGACTGTTGATGACTGGAAACATGTTGCCTGGTCTAACGAGTCTCGTTTCCAATTGTATTGGGCAGATGGACGTGTACGGGTATTGAGACATCCTCATAAATCCATGGATCCTACTTGTCAACAGGGGACTTTTCAAGCTGGTGGAGGCTCTGTCATGGTATGGGGCGTGTGCAGTTGGCGTGAAATGGGACCCCTGATACGTCTAGATA
>NQII01000225.1:809802-913037 GCA_002778355.1 Clitarchus hookeri | reverse complement strand
ATATATATATATATATATATATATATATATATATATCCATATATAGCCAAAAGGCACTCTTGTTGCAACTCTGTAGGACCTACCGTTTTCGTGTAAAACGCACACAAACGTTTCAGTTGTAGCATATTATGGCCTGGTGGGTAGGCAACACGTTCTGCAGCCGGAAATTAACACACGCTGGCTGTAATACGGCGTCGCACGCTGAGTAGTTATCGCCAAGAACAAACAGTCAGCAAACAAATGAAGTTAGTAAATGCGCTTCACCGACGTTTAGTTGTGTTTGGTGGCACATTATGAAGCATGGGGTTGAAACGAAGACAAAACGTTCTGTGTAATTGGCTAACTCTGGCCGTTCTGCAGATACTGTAACCACATGTGTTAGCAGGTTGTGCTACAGTGTGGGTTGATATTGATGAGGTTACTGATGTCTTACTGAAAACATTAACTTCGTACTACAGTCAGTGATTTGTTTACCTGAATCTGGTTTGCAATAGTGGACGCATATTGTTTAATGTCATAGCAGTTTCCCCTCCCTCCCAACTTTCCCCTACATTGCCACTGCCCTACCTCGATGCCAGAGCAGCCTATTATTAACTGCGTGTAATTGCGTAGCTTCACTCGCAAGAGAGGGACGTGGCATCGTACACTTATTCGGATACGACAGACATGGTGTTGGTGCATGGAGAAGCGAGAGGAAACGGAAGGAAAGTTGCACGTGCCGAGTGCAGAGGAAAACCATTTCTACTAGCACCCGTGTTATCGCACGTACAATGGATGCATAGCATGCGACAGTATGGCGTGTACTACATGAACAGCAGCTGCGGCCGTACAGAGTGCGATTGGTGCAAGAATCACAGCAAGCGGATTATACCCGTCGTTGAGATACTTGGCAGCGGTTCCATCCATTAGTATGTAATGTTTCCTGATTTCTCTGCTATTGTTTTGTTCACAGACGAAGCCACATTCACACAGGACGAGTATTTTAATATTTGTCATAGCCACATATGTGATGACTCTAACCTACGTACAACTGCAATGGGGGGCTACCAGCACCGATATTCGATCAACATTTGGGCTGGAATTCTCGGCGACAATGTTATTGGGCCGTACTTGTTGCCGGCCCGTTTTACAATCTTCCTATATTATGCAGATGACGTTACCATACTTATTGGAGGATGTTCCGCTCGCCGTCAGACAACGGATGCGGCTACAACACGACGGCACTTCACTCCATTTCACGAAAATTGTGCGTAACCACGTGAACGCAGCATATACCGATCTCTGGATAGGATGGTGTGGGCCTGTTTCATGGCCACCACACAGAAAATGTCTAATGTTGTGGCAACAGTATTAATGGTACTACAAAAGCAATTTTTTGTCATCTGTAAGCCATCAGAAACTAATGTTTCTGTCAATGTAATATAACGTTAAGTTTTTAATGTGTATTTAACATTAAGTACTGTTATAACAACATTACCTCCTTACTATTCCGTCAACATTAAGGTGGTGTTTATGTTGCGGCAAAACTAATTTTGTGTTTTACTGATGTTAATATTTGTGTTAAAACTTAATTGTATGTAATTTGCTTTAAATAAGCNCAAAACTAATTTTGTGTTTTACTGATGTTAATATTTGTGTTAAAACTTAATTGTATGTAATTTGCTTTAAATAAGCCTATATGTAAAATAAATTAAATACTTTTATTTTATCACAAAAAATTAATATTAACAACGAAAAAATAAATTACAGCTGGAGTAGGCAAATCGAACCCGGCCCCGTAATGCTTGACGTTCTCCACTATACAATACCCGACGCCNAAATTACAGCTGGAGTAGGCAAATCGAACCCGGCCCCGTAATGCTTGACGTTCTCCACTATACAATACCCGACGCCCTACCTATTGCGCTATCTTAACTTATATAATAGCGTCTCATATTGTGGGTATTGAATACATAATTACGAAAAATTGCAGTTCTCTTTCGTTATGTGGAAATAATTTATACTCTATAAATATATGCATAATTGGCACACGTAAACTACTTTGCAAGGCTTAAAAACTGGTCTAAGGTGTATTTAGTTATCATACTATTCTTTAAAATTTAAATACAGTGGTTTCATTTTACGAGGTAATCAATGTTCCCTACTATCCGTCATTTTAAAATGCCAAGTCAGTGTCGACTTGTGTTAGTTGGATATTACTTTAATGTCGCAGTAACACAAAATATTTTATTCTTCCTGTTTTTTATATTTTATTTTTATCGGCCATCTACGGACTACTCTATTTCAACTTTATTCTTCCTGTTATTATTAGCGTAATACACGATTTGGTTGCGGCAACATCACTTAAAGGCTTTATTAACATTTACACTTCAACAATATATTTGCATAATAATTATAAAATACTATGTGAGTGGTTAAAACGTTATTAACTTTGTTACAAAATTATTTATTTTACTACAACACAAATGNTTATAAAATACTATGTGAGTGGTTAAAACGTTATTAACTTTGTTACAAAATTATTTATTTTACTACAACACAAATGCTTAGACAAATGCCTCAATAGTAATTTTGTGTTGCAGCAACATTAGACTTTTTCCTGTGTACGCTCACCATGCCTTGCCCCATTAGACTTTTGGCTGCAGGCATTAGTCAAGGCGTTTGTATACGAGACACTCACTGAATCCGAGGACTTGTTAGTGAGGGCCATGGTTGCCAGCGATAAGGTGCGAGACACACCACGTGTCTTTGAAAGGCTACGCGAGTATCTAATGCACCGCTACACGTACTGCAATGAGGTTGGAGATGTAGATCTCCTACAGTTGCTAGTATCAAGTTGTTTCCCAATAAGAAGCTGTAATGGCTGCAATAACTGTTTTGTTGTGCTGTCAGTAAGTGATATCTGTGCCCATAGCAACCACCACACATGCAAAATCTTAGAACACATTGCGACTAACTAAATAGATTAAAGGCATTGCTACAGTCTCACACTGCTCGCTGTCTACTCTCTCCTTATCACATCACATCCAGACTAATTCATTCACGCATTTCGACTACCCACTAAAACCAGTGATTGCAGTACGTTACAGCACAGAAACGTTCTGTCTTCGTTTCTACCCCCTTGCTTCCAAACACTACTAAACGTCGGTGTAGCGCATCTACTAACTGTTATTTGTTTGCTGACTGTTTTTTCTTAGCGATAATTACTTAGCGTGCGACTTCATTTTACAGCAAGTGTATGTTTACCACATAGTATAGGGCGTGTTGCCTACCCACCAGACCATAATATGGCTACAACCGAAACCACTGTGTGAGTTTAACATGAAAGCGGTGGTTCTTTGATAGTTGCAACAAGAATGCCTTTTTGACTAATCACGACGTACTGCTTAATACGATGGCATCAAAAATTTATTTTACGTCAAGGTAACAAAGTGGCACACAATAACAGAGAGCAAACTACTATTTGTTTACATTATGGTGTGAGTATGACGTGCCGTACCTTCATTTTATCCAACATCTTGGTTAATTTAATTCATATAACAAATTTTGCTCCTCTAACTCAAGTACTTTTCATAATATCTCATACAATATGCTTATCGAATGCCGCCTTAATGAGCTTATACAGTCCGTATTATTAGAGATGTGCCATGGGTGTCATATTTCAAATTTCATCTTTTCTCGTCAGCAATCCCCTGGCACAGCTTGGTCGCATGTTTCCAAAACACGTTGTATGTGAATTTTTGTAATATATTATTTTGCCCACTTGAACGAAGGAATGTTGATTAATCACTTTTTAATAAGCTGGTTTAGTAGATGAACCAATATGTTTGGTACTTTTTCAAATTGTAAACCCAGCTTAGGTTGTTAATTGTGTAAACCCCTTTAATCACATTGTTGACTCCACAAGCGCGAGCATGGCCCAGCAACAACCAGAGAACATAGGTTGAGTGCACAATAATTGACCGTTATTTTTTCAAAACTTTTACACAAAGGAAATTGTAATATTTAATTTTTTATGCAGTCGCTTAGGGCAACGGCTAATCAGAGCAGTGAATACAGTTTTCGATGAAGTTGTTTATTTAAAATGGAAGAAAATATTTATGCTGTGGAAACGGAGAAATGCCCAAGAAATACATTTGTAGTAAAGAAATGGCGACAGCAAACTAGCAGAATTATTTAAACATTATACGCATATCTACAATCGCAAAAGCTAAGTTTTCTGAGAAAAGCAAAACTGCCAACTCTTTCAATTACTGTCCATTTGTAACACAATTTCACATACTTAAATCCATTGTAAGACAACTAAAACGTAATTTACTAACAGTACCAGCTGACGCTAGACTATTCGTAAAATTTAATTGACAAAAAATAATACATGAGTATTTAATTGTGAATCAATGTCGCACAAGATTTCTGGTCGTATGAATGTTCTACTGTTATATCCTATGCTTTGTGTTTATGGTTTTTGATTGTGTACCAACATTTTTTTTGTACTTATGGGAATTATGTGGCCTTATTTATAGTTGTTTTTAGTCCGGACTAAGGAAAGATCATCTTCCCAACAAATTTTTTCGTATTAAGAAACTCTTCGTATTATTGGTAGTCCTGAGATCATCTTGCTTTAGTACGGACCAACTATATTAGTCAAGACTATGGGTAGGACTCACGTCGTATTTAAGTCAAAAAGATAGGTTTACTAATATAATATGCAAGTGAAAGCTAGATAGTTTACGACCTACAATAAAATATGTTTAAGGTAAATTTTTTCAATCTGCTGAAGCTTAAATATGCCGATTTAATGAATGAAATGTTCCGTGCATAATATTTCAAAGGAAATAGAATATTAACACATAGCAAGGCTTGCAATGCCTTTTGANGAATGAAATGTTCCGTGCATAATATTTCAAAGGAAATAGAATATTAACACATAGCAAGGCTTGCAATGCCTTTTGAATTTTTGTGTCAATCAAATGCCTTCTCTGAAACATGTTCTTACCAGACGTGATATTAATACTTTGAAACAGAATATTAGTAAAAACGCTACTTCTAATACGTATTTGTAAAAGTATATATTTCCGACGTGTGTTAGTAGCTCGATGAAGCTCGGCCCTCTCGGCAGAGTGGCCGACATGTAGTCGGAGGGTCGGAGTTTGCATTCCAGTTCCTCCGCGGCAGATTTTCAGTTCACCTGTCGGGCACATGTGAACTGTGAATTTGTCATCAAGTCAGTATAACTTAAGCTCGTCAATCATCACAAAACACACACTTTCAAACAGTACACACGCTATGTCCAACGACAAATGTATCGGTTAATATGCCAATAAAGTCTACTTAATAAAAAAATTGTAACATGGTGGCTTAATGTACATGAGTGGGCAAGTTCGAATGTGGGTTGAGTACGTAATATTCAACAATTTCGCAATGTATTTTAGGTTTTTATTAAGTATTAAAAAACCATTTATCATCACTATATCATTATTATGGCAGCAACGGCGTAAAAAATGAATCAAGCCCAGACCACTAGTGCATATGTATGTGCAATTCACATGTTTGAGCTATGAGATATTAACAAATTAACATGGAAGTATAATATTATCAGAAAACTAACTGTTTCGTCTTCCATCCTGTAGTATTTCAATACTGGATCGAGAGTCAGATATACAACAAAATTTTAAAAGCAATTTTTTTTNCGTCTTCCATCCTGTAGTATTTCAATACTGGATCGAGAGTCAGATATACAACAAAATTTTAAAAGCAATTTTTTTTGTAATTACAAAAAAAAAATCCAAGGAAATGATTAATTTCGTTAACATGTAATTTCCGTAGAAGCTAANTTTTTTTTTGTAATTACAAAAAAAAAATCCAAGGAAATGATTAATTTCGTTAACATGTAATTTCCGTAGAAACTAATAATAATAACCTGAATGAACGTATGAGATTAAAATCCCAAATTTTACATTTACAGAACAAGAACCTTATCCACTGCTCTAAACAGTCATACACAGTTTTAGGTAAAATTTAAATATTTCTGAACATGAAATCATAGATGAAACATTGAATAAGTTGCAATTTACGGGAAATTTGGTTATCAGATAAAGACACAAACTCCGTTTCAAATGATGGAAGCTAGTTTGAAGCTACTTTTAATCTCAAAAGTGACTTTTCTTTCGTATTTTATTCGAGATTATAATCTGAAATGCGCACGCGCAGGTCACCTGGTAACAGTATACTTCGATGATCCCTCCACTAAAGTTAGTCTTATTCTAGTCGGGGTTTAAAAATACGATATAGTTAGTTCATGCTTAGTCCGGATTAAACTGAGACCAACTCCAAGGAAGATGATGTCTGGATCATCCTGGGACTACAATCTGACTATGAATATGGCCCATATTATTTTTGACTTTTTTTGAAACAAAAATTATAACTTCGTAAAATTATTTATTACATGAAGTTTTTACTTAAGGGAGCTAGTAAATAAAACTACCGTATTTGATAATTTTCCGAGAGTTTTCTTTTCTCGATACCTACGCAAAAAAAAAAAAACATTTAGTAATGCAGTTCTTAAACTGAACAACTGAGAACGCAGAATTTCTTAAGTTCCAAAAGCCTAAATTACCAAATAACGAATTCGGACACAGCTTTGTAACGGACAATTCTAACAAAATATGTGGTATTATCACGAAAATAAAACCTTAAATATAAAACAGATGGANAGCTTTGTAACGGACAATTCTAACAAAATATGTGGTATTATCACGAAAATAAAACCTTAAATATAAAACAGATGGACTTTTTTTACGTCAACGTTATAATCACACACTAGACACGGGGACAAGACAATTCTGTATTAAACAGGTTTATTATTAAGGGAAAATACCTGTCGCCATTTTGGATTTTAAATTTTNAGCTTTGTAACGGACAATTCTAACAAAATATGTGGTATTATCACGAAAATAAAACCTTAAATATAAAACAGATGGAATTTTTTTACGTCAACGTTATAATCACACACTAGACACGCGGACAAGACAATTCTGTATTAAACAGGTTTATTATTAAGGGAAAATACCTGTCGCCATTTTGGATTTTAAATTTTNCGGACAAGACAATTCTGTATTAAACAGGTTTATTATTAAGGGAAAATACCTGTCGCCATTTTGGATTTTAAATTTTTTTCTGTAGTTTTTTGCTTTGAAAAGGCATACTGAATTTTTTTAAATTATGTGTAAAGATAGCTGCTCAACTATTTATATGGTGTTACTGGTTGTTGGGTGTTATACACTGGAGAGCCAAAAAAACTGGTATAGGCGTGCGTATGCAAATAACAGAGGTATGAAACCAATCAGAGTAACGCGATGCGGTCGGCAGCGCCTATATAAGATAACACGCGTCTGGCAAAGTTGCTAGATCGGTTACTACTGCTACAATGGCAGGTTATCAAGATTTAAGCGAGTTTGAACGTNTGCTAGATCGGTTACTACTGCTACAATGGCAGGTTATCAAGATTTAAGCGAGTTTGAACGTGGTGTTATAGTCGCGTGTACTCTCTACCCTGTATCGTAGAGGCTCCATCGCTATTGTAATGGATGTTCGCGTACGACCATTTCATGAGTGTATCGTGAATATCGGGAATCCGGTAAAACATCAAATCTTCGACATTGCTGAGGCCGGAAAAAGATCGTGAACGAACAGGACAAACGACGACTAACGAGAATCATTAAACGTGACAGACGTGCAACCCTTTCTCAAATTGGCGCAGATTTCAATGCTGGGGCATCAACAAGTGCCAGCGTGAGAACTATTCAACGGACCATCATTGATATGGGCTTTCAGAGCTGAAGTCCCACTTGTATACCATTGTTGACTATACGACACAAAGCTTTACGCCTCACCTGGGTCTGCCAACACCGCCATTGGACTGTGGATGACTGGAAACATGTTGCCTGGTCTGACGAGTCTCGTTTCCAATTGTATCGGGCGGATGGACGTGTACGGGTATTAAGACATCCTCATGAATCCATGGACCCTACATGTCAGAAGGGACTGTTCACGCTAGTTGAGGCTCTCTCATGGTATGGGGCGTGTATAGTTGGCGTGAAATGGGACTCCTGATGAGTTTAGATTAGACTCTGACAGGTGACAGATACGTAAGCATCCTGTCCGATCACCAGCACCCATTCATGTCCATTGTGCTTTCCGACGGACGTGGACAATTCCAGCAGGACAACGCGACACCCCACACGTCGAGAGTTGCTACCGAGTGGCTCCAGGAACACTTTTCTGACTTTAGACACTTCCATTGGCCACCTAAATCACCAGACATGAACATTATTGAGCATATCTTGGATGCCTTGCAACGTGCTGTTCAGTAGAGATCTCCACCGCCTCGCACTCCTATGGATTTGTTGACTGACCTGCAGGATTCATGGTGTGAATTGCCTCCTGCATACCTTCAGACATTAGTCGAGTCCATGCTACGTCGTCTTGCGGCACTTCTGCGTGCTCGCGGGGGTCCTACACGATATTAGGCAGGTGTACTAGTTGTTTTGGCTCTCCAGTGTATTTTCACTATGGACTTAAGATGAGGTAGACCCCCACACCAAAACAACTGTCAAAATTGCATGGTCAACAGTTATGAAATGTGTTTATTTATATGTTATATTTGTTTTAAAAAAATTATATTTTAGCAATTTGAATTTAATCAGACTGCAAGACAAATTGGTTAGAGGAAGTACACAAAAAACNCTGGGGCATCAACAAGTGCCAGCGTGCGAACTATTCAACGGACCATCATTGATATGGGCTTTCAGAGCCGAAGGCTTACTCGTGTACCGTTTGTTGACTGCACGACACAAAGCTTCGCGCCTTGCCTGGGCCCGCCAACACCGCCATTGGACTGTTGATGACTGGAAACACGTTGCCTGGTCTGATGAGTCTCATTTCCAATTGTATCGGGCGGATGGACGTGTGCGGGTGTGGAGACATCCTCATGAATCCATGGACTCTACATGTCAACAGGGGACTGTTCAAGCTGGTGGAGGCTCTGTAATGGTATGGGGCGTGTGCAGTTGGCGTGAAATGGGACCCCTGATACGTCTAGATACGACTCTGACAGGTGACAGATACGTAAGCATCCTGTCCGATCACCTGCATCCATTCATGTCCATTGTGTATTCCGATGGAAGTGGACAATTCCAGCAGGACAACGCGACACCCCACACGTCGAGAGTTGCTACCGAGTGGCTCCAGGAACACTTTTCTGACTTTAGACACTTCCATTGGCCACCTAAGTCACCAGACATGAACATTATTGAGCATATCTTGGATGCCTTGCAACGTGCTGTTCAGTAGAGATCTCCACCGCCTTGCACTTCTATGGATTTGTTGACTGACCTGCAGGATTCATGGTGTGAATTGCCTCCTGCATACCTTCAGACATTAGTCGAGTCCATGCTACGTCGTCTTGCGGCACTTCTGCGTGCTCGCGGGGGCCCTACGCGATATTGGGCAGGTGTACCAGTTTTTTTGGCTCTCCAGTGTATTTTCACTATGGACTTAAGATGAGGTAGACCCCCACACCAAAACAACTGTCAAAATTGCATGGTCAACAGTTATGAAATGTGTTTATTTATATGTTTTATTTGTTTANCAAAACAACTGTCAAAATTGCATGGTCAACAGTTATGAAATGTGTTTATTTATATGTTATATTTGTTTTAAAAAAATTATATTTTAGCAATTTGAATTTAATCAGACTGCAAGACAAATTGGTTAGAGGAAGTACACAAAAAACGTAAAGCACTTGTTGACATGAACAGCGTTCAATGTTGGGACACGGAGACTGGTTTACTCAGCTAGCGTGATCACTCAGCCCATATTCACTGTACGGTTTTCACCGTGATGATCATATTTTAAGCTGAAGTGGAAACAGCATTGATTTACTTCTTCTACTCCAGTTCGAAAAATAATAATTTTACTGAAAATGCAACACTATAAAACAGCTAGGGCAGCTTTTAATTACACGTTATAATGCAAAAAATTCCAGCACGCCTTTTTAAACCTAGACATAGCAGAACATTTAAAAATCAAAAGTGGTGTCAGATATTCCCTATTTTACGAAGTTTCGCAGTATTTTACATAAAAAAAGAAGACAGCTACATTGGAAGCAAATTGTGAAACGCAAATTTCAGTTCGCAGCAATTTTCGCAATGCCAAAAAAAATGGTTTCTACTATTCTGCCACTTTCCTCTAAAAATACTTGACAGCTCTATAATTATAGAAAGTTTGCGTAAACATTTGTAGGCCTATTGTGTATACTCAAGGAACATTTATATTTTATCTATAAGAAAATTCACTCGTTTATTGTAGTTAGGATGTGCATTTGTTTTGGAGTTACATATATTTAACAATGAACAGACATTTGGCCANCACTTTCCTCTAAAAATACTTGACAGCTCTATAATTATAGAAAGTTTGCGTAAACATTTGTAGGCCTATTGTGTATGCTCAAGGAACATTTATATTTTATCTATAAGAAAATCCACTCGTTTATTGTAGTTAGGATGTGCATTTGTTTTGGAGTTACATATATTTAACAATGAACAGACATTTGGCCAGTGTTTGCTGTTATTTTAATTTTTTCTTCAGTTTTGTTATTTTCCATTCTCTCTATTATCAATGCACACGTGTTACTATATTTGATAGGTGAAGGAAAAATGTCTTATGCAAAAACACTGAGGGAGTCATGTATCCCAAATTAGCCTATTAGAAGTGTATCAACCAAAATTTAAAGTAAATCAACATATCCTTTTTTTCGTGTGATTTACCTATAGATTAAAAGAGACAGTGTTTTTATTTTTCTAATCAAAACATTGTTATTTACAAATTAACAGAAGCTATATGTAGGTGGTGTAAAATTCTTGGAAAACGCAAATGCCAGCGAGTGTTCTTGGACAGTTTTAAAGGTCTTGACAAAGTACAAGATTCATCACACAAAATTGACTGCGATTATGACAATGGGTGGTACATCACCATATATGCTCTGGTCAGGTTGTCCTTTCATCCAAATTGCTATATTATTTTATGTTTTCACTGAAATATGTACTGACTAAAATTAATGAATAACAAATTCCGTTTAAGTATGATCGAAATTGTTACAAAAAACCAACACATAATATAAAAATGTGTTTTTTTGCTATAAACTTTATTTGATAAAAATGGAATTTCATTTTTAAATGGCAAAATGAAAAAAGGGTCATTTTATTTACCGTAAATGTGGGGTCCCACTCATGAGCTGTGATTGTGAACAGTGATGCCAAGCCATCTAACTCAGCAGGTACACATGCATTTTCGGACACATGTTAATAGGAACTTTTTTTGTACTTGATGTGACAGTAGTTAGTGTCGTTTCTCCTCTCAGTTTGAAATCGCTAGATGTAAAACTGTTTTGTTAATACGTACTTCTTAATAAACTTTTTTTTTTCTATATTTGATATAAAATAAAATGACGAGCCCTCAAACTCCAGTCTATATCGTTATGGGGGCAGCGGTGCTGTAGTGGCCAGACTACTCGCCTCCCACCTAGGCGAACCGGGTTCGATTCCCGGTGGGGTCTTTCCCAGATTTTTGCATATGGTAATCGTGATGCTGGACGATGGCGTTGGTCGGCAGATTTTCTCTGGGACCTCCCGTTTCCCCCACCCCAAATTCCGGCGCTGCTCATACTCACCTCAATCACCCTCATCGGCTCTCAAGACCTCGATGTTAAGCCACCCAAATCTCTTCACTCACTATATCGTTATTCAATAAACAATTGTTTACATATATACCTATGTATGTTCAATAAACAATTGTTTACATAAATCCCTGCATATGCGATAAACACATGTTTACATAAATCCCTATATATATAGGGATTTTTGTAAACAATTGTTTATGTATGTATATATAGGTATTTATGTAAACAATTGTGTATTGCATATATATACATATAAACAATTTCTTGCAGCAAGAATTCCAATAAGATCAGAATTCTCAGGTTATTCAACAGAATCTGATCATAAGTAGTACTGATATTGTTGTTTTTTCCTATCGTCAATGACTATCAATGTCCCGTAACAGTCTAGATGGTTNATCATAAGTAGTACTGATATTGTTGTTTTTTCCTATCGTCAATGACTATCAATGTCCCGTAACAGTCTAGATGGTTATTAACTCCAAATTAAGCTGATATCGTTGTTTCGGTCGTGTTTTCAGTGTTCGAAACAAAGTCCACGTCATCCAAGGAGCATTTCTCACAGACTGATGTGGAGATCAACAAAAACAATGTGCCAAAGAAAAGAAAGAAAAAGAAACACAAAAGAAGGTGAAGTAAATTTTAACTACAAGGCAATGTGTAGCAGTTTTTCCCTAGGCCCAGTTTGTACTTGCTCTTGTTTAGTTCAGTATTTGGTAGTTTATAAATAATAAAACCTGCTTATTTTGGCCATGTCTGAGGAATTGTGTGTATGTATGAGGAGAGGAGAGGCTGGCACATTGGAGGTGGACTGGCCTACCCCAGAGACAGACCATTTTTCCTTGCCAGATTGGAGAATGGAAGAAGTAAAACAAAGTTGGGAATGGAGGAACAACAGAACGCACAGTTTTAGGAAAAAAGTCCCGAGGAAACCTACCTGCCATCGGCAACGTCCCCTGCGTTTCCCCACTCGGAAAAATCCTGACTCTGAGCTACTGGTAATCATACACATCAAAGTGAAAAGAAGCCAATGTATTAATTGCATGGCCACCGAGACCCACGATTGTGAAATGCAATACCTGAGTACGAAGAGTGCAATCACTAAACAAATGAGGATGGCTTCTTAGATACCAGAAACATGTTAAGTCACAGCCAGGGACTAACTCACTTGGTGCCAACAGGAAATATTCTCTTCCTTGNCTAGATACCAGAAACATGTTAAGTCACAGCCAGGGACTAACTCACTTGGTGCCAACAGGAAATATTCTCTTCCTTGGAATAATTAATCAGACAGACACGTTTAATAACATATCAGATTGAAGGCAGCGTGTTACCGCATAGCTTACGACAATATTCCAGGCACTAACACGCCATCATTTCTGTATTTCTTGAATATCTGATTTTTGACAGGCCTCTTTAGGACTGACAAATTAAAATTATATTCTAATGTAGTACATTTGTGGGCACAGACCCCTTCCAAATGTTATACCTCCGACTTTAGCTATGTCATTTCTTATGTGCGTTATTGACAACCTAACATGCTCGGTGGTAGATATGTGCCTCTAAAGAATATATCCTGAAATTTACATTTAAATATGCATATAGGCAGCGTCAGGGCTAGTTGGGATGGGTCAGCCATGGCTGTCATTATTCCCAAGGTCCATTTCCCTAAAATAAAAGATAAATCAAGGTGGCAACAGAACTTCTGGTAGAAGTGGNTGTCATTATTCCCAAGGTCCATTTCCCTAAAATAAAAGATAAATCAAGGTGGCAACAGAACTTCTGGTAGAAGTGGAGAAATTTCTCTGTTATTTTTCGACAAAACACTTTTTTATATAGCATAACAGACCAAGTGGTAAGAGAGGGAGTGAAACTACATTTCACTTGTGAGCAGTAAAAAGGTTAACCAGGGTGGCATGAAAAAATCTACAGAGAACAATTGTGTTCAATTAAAAAGAACAAGGAGCAGATATGATGTCAGGTGTCAGTTTATTGGGGGGTCCACCTATTGGGGACACCCTCAAAATTTCCGGAACGGTTGCCGATCACGAAATACGGTTTTCGCTAAATTAAATTAAGTACTGGGGCAATTAATTTGCCGCAAAGGGACTATTCGTAACACGTATGAACAGAAATAATTAAACCACATATGCGTTTTCCCCTGGAAACATACATTTATTTCAACGGCATCTGAAAGTACGTGCAAAGAGGAATTCAGTGATATAGCATATGCAATGGAAAGAAACACAGAAACGCCAATAAATAATGTGCAAATACCATTAATTTACGTGGGTCAGTAGCATGGGGCAATGGTCCTGTACTTAACAGCTGTAAGCAAGCAATACACGCTGTGATTTATCCAGGTGGGACCGCTTCCTTATAGCAGCGTAGCGCTTACCTTAATGCGGCAAGGAGTACGGAAGGCGATATTGGACAAAGGAGAGCACCGCAGCGGAGGGAAGACGGGCAACGTGAGCGCAAGTCTGATATCAATACATTACATTTTATTCAGATACAAATGTAATTCAGGAGATTTGTTTCCTAGTCATTAACTGTACTGAGTAACGAGTGCGTACAGATGCACAACAAAAATAGAACAAACCAACCGAAGGAGAAATGCAATATCATCCACATGCATAGTACAAAAGAGCACAGATGTGGTTGAAACGCTTCACAATAGGTATTTCCACAGTATGTGCTCGATGTGTTTACCATCGACAGCAATACACATCTGTAAACGCACATCTAGCGAGCGACGAGAGGCCTGAAGTGTTTCTGGAGTTATACCTCTGGAAGCTGCCACAAGGCGTTCCTTCATGTCTTCTGGCGTCGTGCGGGCCGTGCTGCACACCATATATTTCAGTTTTCCCCACAGGAATAAATCGAGAGATGTGTGGTCGGGGGAGCGAGCTGATCATTTTACAACACCACCACACCCTAACCTCCAGTTTTGAAACGTTTTATTTAACACTTGTCTCGTCAACAAAGCAAATTGTGCATAATAACCACAATGCTTAAACCACATATCACGGCATAAGTCGAGCGGTATGTCTTCCAGAAGTGCCGGTAATACATCTCTGAGGAAATGGGCGTACGTACAAGCCAGTAATTGTACCTTGCATGAAGTATGGCCCTATAACGTAGTCTCCAACAATTCCACATCACATGTTCACTTTCCACTGTCGCTGGTGCTCCACACATGTCGGACCCAACGTCAATTCTTTGTCACCCAGTAGTGCATATTTCATCAATTTACGCGCTCATTGTTTGTGAAGGTCGCTTCATCGTTAAATACTATGTTCTTTAGAAAATTGCTGTCATCCCTTACATATATCAGAACAAACCTACAAAACTGAACGTGCTGCTGGAAATCATCTTTTGTAATGCCTAAAGAAGAGTCACATGATATGGATGCCAACACACCGTGTTAATGTCTCTCGCCCTTAGCAGTCTTTCGTTACACTCGTGTTTTGGAATTCCAATCACCTCGTGACAAGAGACATGTGCAAATTCTTCGTATCTTTGGCCATGAGATGGGCGTCCAATTAGGATACCTTCCACCATACATTTGGATGGCTTGCTTGGCATTTCTTCCACACTCACAGTAAATAAGTAGAGCATCAAGATTTCCTCATTCGTGAACTTCATTGCGTATGTACAGCCACACACTGCAATATCACTTACCATAACAGATTGCAGGGACTGGTGATGCGCTGTTATTAGAAAGCTGTTCCGTTGGGATGAGTAACGGCGCGTGTTGCTTGCTTACATCTGTGAGTACAGTTCCACTGCACCATGCTACCAGCCCACCTAACTTAATCATATTTTTGCACATAATTTCTTGGCGTTTCTGTGTTACTTTCCATTGCATATGTAATATAACTGAATTCCTCTTTGCACGTTCTTTCATATGCAGTTGAAATAAATGTATGTTTTCAGGGGAAAAATCAAACGTGGTTTAATTATTTCTGTCTATACATGCGTTAGGAATAGTCACTTTGCGGCAAACTACTTGCCCTCGTATGTAATTTTTTTTAGTGGAAACTGCATTTCGTGATCTGCAACCATTCCGGAAATTTTAGGGGTTGTCCACATTAGGTAGACCATCCAGTATATTGATTATATTGGTATTCTTACGCCTTATGTAATACTAGAGGTCGCAAGGTCTTAAACTCTATTTGAATAAACCCCGGTACTTACTGGGGATACACAGACGAAATTATATATGAATGACCTAAATATTTGAAGCAAGTTGTATTGTCATTTGATAGGAAAAGCATATAAACTAAAACGATGTATGACAAGCAATGAAATCTACTATTTACTGTTAGTTTTATCTAATAACCTAGACCTATTGCTACTAAATATGATGCTAGTCAAACTTTAATTTTACTCTAATTTTTCTACGAATATCTGGCCATAATTATAAAAAATAGTTGTTTGAACTAATCTGCACGAATTTCCTTTCTAAATTAGTCTGTTGAATTACCCATCATCGTTATGTCATTAGGAAGACCACTACTCCTTAACTTTAACATTGGCGTCTATTTGCGATATTGCACCTCTTGTACCAAATATGAGACTCGCACTGGAAAATGTCACATGAAGATTCTGAAAAACTTGCAGAAATGACACACAATTATGAACATTATTATTATCATCTTAATACTGAATTAGGTAAACCGTGCACAACAAATGAGTTTCGATGGAATGAAAAAAAAAATGACAACTCTTAGGCAAAGAGCAAAATATATTGTTATTTGTATTCTGTATTATTAAAACCCTAAATCATGACATATAATAATGTAACCATATTGCCACTGCGTGGAAGCCTATACAGAATGTATTAATTTATGCTGGAAGTAACACCTCAGAAAAAAAAAGTCCGAATTAATCTATGTTATACATTCAATGCATTCCTATGCAACTCCTACCAAGGTCCTGCTGGGATTGTTAATTGCTGTACTTGACACATGCTTGCTCTTGTCCCTGCAACCCTGCCTGTATATCAGCCATGATTCACTCTTACAAGGCGCTCAAAATGTTCACCCTGCATTCGAAAGCACACACGCACGAGCCACATTAGTAAGACTGACACATTCAATCACACCAAGGGGGTCATAGATCTGCTAGCAACTTGTTCTACGTGCTGGCGAAGCACTGCAATTCCCATAAGAAGTGTTGTGTAAATGATATTGCGTAAATGATGGTTTTGAGATGTCCCTACAGATAATAATCCATTGGATTCAAATCAGAGGAATGTGTAGTCTAGGCGAATAGTCCTGCACAACATAGCCATCTCTAGTGCAAGGCCGCAGTCTTCAAAGTGGCAATGTTGGAAACCTCCCTTCCCCAATAGACAGACCCTGGCCAGTGGCCACTGTACTGAAATGTGGTGGTGCTCCATTATGTTTGATCCATCTGCAGTTTATCAAATCCAATGGGACATCCTGGAGTAGCACACATAACTGTTGTTGCAGGAAGTTATAGTAGGATATGCCTATCAAGCTGTTGATCTCCATCATACATTGAGGATGTTAACAGTGAAATGGGCCCTAGCAACGCACACTCCACGTATATATCTGCCACACTCCGTACACCTTTACCGATTACCAACAGTCGACACAGTGACATGGGCCCATGACTTTGGAACCATCTAAATTTGGTTGTGCTTTGAGGTGTACTGTCCACACGTGAGTTACTTCTTACATAAATTGACACATTCTGTATAATTGTCACTCTCTGTCACCAGGATCACCATCTGCACAACGAACTGCAGATACGACGTGGTGCGGCGCATGGCGCACAAGTTTGGAATGTCTGAGGCGTCGGAGGATGAGCCGTGGGACCTCTACTGGACCGACATGGCAGTGACCATGGAGCGGACCAGGGACATGAAGAGGTTCCAGGTACAACAGTCAACACACCTACACTCACACACAACCAAAGAGGTATTTTGAAAACATGAATGGTTTGGAGCCTCGCTCCAGTTAGTGGAGCAGATATTCACATTAGCTTAGACTACTGATTTTTCTTAAGTTGTCCCTGAAGCATTAATTCTCGACCACTGCAGAGCATATTTTTTCCATGATATGCTTTCATGAATTATTATCAACCACACGTGTCTGTTCTCAGCGGTGGTGACCACACTTCTCACAGGAAAACTGCTGTACTCAAACTTCAGCTTCACTTCCGTTGTTACTTGCACTCTGATTGGCTGTCGTCTTACCACGCCACTCTACTCATCCAATCAGCAATAGCGTGACGAGGGGCAATCAGGACACTTTTCTTTAATTTCACATTATTTAAAAATTTCTATGTTTACTACCCTTTAAGGACCAAATGAACAATAACCTCCAAACCTTTAACTGAAAATTAAAGAATGCAATACTTGATACCCTCTGAGGACAAAATAAATAATAACAATAAGAGTAGCCATAACCTCTAAATTACCTCTACATCAATAAACTCGTGACACAGCCAAAATTATATTGCACTTCGTTTATGTAAAATCATCTCATTGCCCATGTCAAGGTTTAATTATGTTTAGATTTCTCCTGGGGGTAGCAGTTTTTATGGCANAACCAAAATTATATTGCACTTCGTTTAAATCACATATTAAAATTTAATTTGAAATTTATGTTAATTAATCGTCGTTACAACCATATAATCTGAAACCAAAAACAAATATAACAGCCGCGTTACAACCTGGCCTATTTTTATAACAGAATAATGCTTGCAAATATAACACATACTTAGGACTGACTTTATGCCGTAGACACCTTACCTTGGCCAGTCTATTTCGACTTGTCACCTATTGGACATATATGGAGACAGCATTTGCAACATCTATGGGTCACCTTCCACAGTATAGCACAAGACTTCTCTATGACTCCATGTCGGGCGTATCGCCCATATATCCGTGCTGAAAAAGTTTCAGGAATATACCAAGGAAATTATCAACTGCAGTCTTTTGCCCCAATTAACGGCTTAATTTGTCTTAATTTTGTTGTCAGCTCTTTGTAAAATCATCTCATTGCCCATGTCAAGGTTTAATTATGTTTAGATTTCTCCTGGGGGTAGCAGTTTTTATGGCAGAGAGTGTTTATTCATTTCAGTACTATTCACAATTACACTTCAGTCAATGTCAATGTCTTACTAGTAACTTAAGCAAGGTCTCCTTCCGGGTGTGGCAGTTTTTATGGCATCCAGTATATTTTCATATTAGTACTATTCACAAGTACACTTCAGCCAATGTTAATGTCTTTACTAGTAAATTAGCAAGGTCCAACAAAATTGTTGTATTCCGAGCCCAATCCCTACGCTTTTTTCCTACTCCCAGTTTCCTTTTCCTACCGAAATGCCTCTCTATACATAGTTTATATTTATCAAATTTCTAGTAAGATTTTGTAAACTAAATCATTTTATTTTTCAATGATAGGACTAATAACATGGACAAAAGTTAATTTTTTTATGGAATCTGTTATATTGGAAAATACTGCTCTTCGAAGACACGAATAAAACTGCTGTAAAAATACGTACTGCGAGAGCTAACAGTATAGATCCTGCTGATTGTAGTTCTTGGTCAGTAACCTGTTCCTTAAGTACAAAATAGAGTACAGTTACAAACTCCACAATTAAATGATGACCGCATTACTGCAGTTTAGCAAATAGCCAACATGCAACATCTTTTCACTGCCTCTTGCATTGTACAGCAGCTGTTACTTAAGCTACTCTTAATACAGGTTACGGACTGCACCGCACGAATCTATGGTCAAAACTAAGTAGACAATATTCTTTGGTAAAAATGCGTAAGGTCCTTAGCTTACGAGAAAAACCATATTAGAGTAGATAAAATGACTTCACTCCACGTTAAGCACAGTGTACATCATAAGCTTACAAAACGTCGAAACGTCATAACAGGAGTTCGAAGTTTGCTCTGCCCATAGCAATGCACGTTTTGATATTCTGGTTGCATGCAGTATGCATGGATTTTGGCCGAAGGATGCACCCATGGCCATTTCCATGTCCCAGTACTCACTGCATGTGAACTCCATGGCCTCCTTGGAACTACTGAGTTCAGCTCTTTCCCTTGCCGTATGTCTTATGACGACACATTAATTATAGTATCACCACATCACATCAGCCTTATCTAAATGGAATACCACATGTTTACTGCAATGGTTTATGGAACTTTCACAGCGTTTTCCTCGTAAACGAAACATCTAATTTATTTTTACGATAGAGTATTTTATACTTAGTTATGACCATAGATTCGTGTAGTGCAGTATGTATCAGCGAATTACCTGACAATCTGTATAGGTGTATTTAGAGAAAGAAACTCTATTTCCCCAACACCGCAAACATTTTGGTAAAGTGCATGTGTGAGTTCGAGTAATTTATTGTATTACAGCAGGTCGGATTCAGCAAACTCTTTGGACTCCTTGCGAAATAAAAGTTCGTAAAGCCCGGAAGTTCCACGAGTCTTGATCACCTACTTGGATGACGCCACTTGGTAGAAACTCTATTTCATTAATACTGAGAAACCATTTATCATTATGCATGTATGCGCCGTTCGTCGTATCATTATCATGAGATGTCTTCGATCGTAGATACCAGCAAACCAGAGCATTGGGATTGAGGGCTCTCTTCCGTACCTATTTCTTGTGTGGCAAATCTGTGTCCGATCCATCGTCCCGAAGTGTCTGTATATCATCGTGTTTCCGCTTCTTCATATGCTCAGCATTATCGCCGATTTCGGACTTCACGACTACATGTGCTCCGGTGTCCTCTCTGAGCACATCAAGATGACGAGTAATGGGCTTTAAAATGTCTTAATTTACATGGTTGTGTGAAAGGCTGACTCTCTTGTCAAGCAAATACTTTGAGCGAACATACTGAATCGCTCGATGCAGGTCACTAGCAATATCCGAAATCGCACTGAATAAAAATTGTTACTGTTGCCCTCTTTTATAAGTAGGGTTAGTTGCAGGTCCTCGACGAAAGAATTTCTATCTGGCCCAAGCGTTCGCTACAGATATCCAGTATGCCCATACTCTGTTTTTGAACATACATTTTCGTTGTGAGGTGAGAAATCGAGGTAGTGAATGTATGTGTCATATATTCTTCCAGGTTTTTCAGTTTCTCGTCATTTTTCACACATACCACATTCTATCTGTTGGTAACTTGTCGTTGCACACTCGTTAAATAATCGTCCATCACAATCATATCACGGACGTTATCTGTCTTCACACGCTCCATCATCGCCCCAAGCTCAGACAGGGAGTTGCGAAGGAGTGTGTTTTGTTGGGTCGACATACAGTGCAATTCCGAGATGATGCCAGTGCCAGTTTCGAGGGCGAAATGTTTTGTAGCTGCTTCATCGGAGTGTTCGGTTTCGCCAATATTTCGTACGATTCTTCTAACAGTATCACAAGTTCCATCGTTTCTTGATACAAGACAACATCCATCATCGTCGTAATCAAGACGCAGTTTAAGGCTACTTTGCCGGAGTTTCGATATGGTGTAACTCATTACTGATGATTGACGATGAACTGATCGAATCCCCGTCAGTACTACCCATTATATAGGAGCCAGTTCTAAATGATCATCAAAATCCGTACTTGTTTTTCCAGCTCAAGGAACCGCAGATACTTAAAATCCAATAACATCATGTTCGTATCTATAAGGTCAATGTACAAATGTCGCAAATTTATATCGTTTATGCGAAACAACACCAAAACATTTCCATTGTCACAGAGCAGCTGTTTGGGTATGCGCGAGGTACACACCATCCACCTTCGTATGCCATCCCATGCTAAAGTACTCCTATACACTTTTGTTTCTCGCAGGCAATATCATCAAAGACAAGTATAGAGTTTGGCAATGCTTCACTCGGCATATCGGATTCATTATCACGGCGTGGGAAATAATTCACACCATCTACAGCCTGCAGTTTACGTTTCAGTCGCTAGTATTTCAGTTGCTGGAGCGATTTAGAATATACGTACACATTCTCGAACCGAAGACCATTCTCTTCTTCCAGCAAGCTCAGGAGGATGCATGTTTTTCTACAGTTTGATGGTTCTGCGATGACGCAGTGTACGGTATTCGGAAATAGGCTTCCATGTCGTGATTCGATGGAGATAGCTTCATCTTCAGCAGTTATATGTATGAGTAGAGTAATATTTTGCTTGGCAATAAGGTATGTTACCACTTCAAACATACGGAGTTTGTGGAGCTGATTGTGGAATGTATGGTGCTGATTGTGGAGCAACTGCTGAGCAGTTGTAGAGTGTTTGCGAAACATGCAGATATTGCAAATTATGAGATGATTGTATTTGTAAAGAATCAGGGCTACAAATTTTATAAAGCCTCTTCAAAATATCACTGCGAGTAAACTGCATCTGGCAGAGTTTGCACTGAAATGTTATACTTGAAGTTTTCATCCCACTGGTGATTGTTTCATGTCTGTGCAAATAAAGATACATAATTTGTGCTTTACGTCCGTACTGTTCGAATTATAGAATGCTACTCCCTTAAAAAAATATAAAAGGGACATAGTTATACTTTTTTCGCTCAGTTCACCACATTGTCTCGAAGAGGTAAGATCAAGTTCGGGAAAAGTTGTTGTCGATATGCTGATCAATAATCTACCATTCGAGCATCACATTCTTGATTACAAGTTATGTGGGCCGGTAACGAAGTTAGCTGAAAGATTGGCATACAATTACGCAGTCATCAATGCATTGGAGGAGGCCAGCAAGCAGCAGGTCATCGTCCAATCCCAGCAAAAGGATCTACAAGTGTGACACCAGGAAGATAAGATAATTTCAGAGAAGGGCGACGAAATAAGAAAATTGTATGACACTGGACTCGGAGAAAAAATCGCTGCCTGGGGCGTTTTCAAAATTATGAAAGCCAAGGTCAGATAGGCATGGCTGCAGAAAGCAGAAAGATGGCACAAGTTAAAGAAAAGGTGATGCCAAAGGGAATAAAAGCATGCAATACGAAGATAACATCTACCGGTGGATTTTCCATTGCTTTTGCCTGCCCTCGGAACTCTTGGGGGGCGTAATTAGAGCCACAGGGGTATCGTTCGAGCCATCCACACAGCATCGAATGAACGGAAGCAGTTGTCTAAAGCCCAAAGGCGCAATGCAAATATGGAAGCTATCACCTTGCTAAAAAAATGGCCTATAGGTGGAAGTGTGCAAAAGTGATGTAGCATGAAGAGGTGCTAATGAAATCTATACCGAAGCAACCGCTCACGTACGTGAATTTGGAACTGTTTTCTTGAAAAATGAGGATACCTAATTTTCATAGCAGGTTTATGAGAGACTAACTGAACCCGAGAGAGACGAATGTACCGTAATATACGGACACTATAGCCAGGCCCGGTACTCACTGGGCAACTTATGTGAAAATTAGATAACATGCAGATTATTATGACAGTTTCGGTCATTTGCATCCTCCACTAAAACTGCGATGGTACCTGAAAGAAACGAAGCTTGCATACAACTACGAGATGGAGCATATGCCGAACACATGGAACTGCGGACACTTGTGTATTCGCTTCCTCATAAGTTCGTACAAGAAATTATATAAAATGACGAAACATCGACAGGAAATCATCAGTCATGTCGATAATGCTTATTTTGACAGGATGTAGATCCAAGCAGCATGTGGTACACTTCCCTCCACTCGACTTGAAGGAAGAATAGTGCATCGGCCTGGTCGATTTTCAAACCTTCAATGTAATACCGAACATCAATGAAAAAAACTGTAGGATATAACTTGTGAAAAGTGGTAATGTCTCCCATGAGGTGTCGCTGCCCATAGGCTACTACGAACTAGACGACATTGCAAGGTATATTGAAGAGTCACTGTCCCCAAAAGCAGAATTCTAAAAATGTGTAAATGCCAATACTCTGTATAGTGTCATCAGATGCAGCTAAAATTCAACTTTACGAAACCGGATTCCATCGGAACGATGATCGGGTTCGAGACACACATCTATGAAGCTGGTAGATTCTGCAGTCTCGGCTTCGAAATCAATCGCCATAGAAGATTAAATAAACATAAAATACCTGGTCGTTTTTGAAGACAGCGTGATGAAGGTGGAACTTTATGCATAACAGCCTTTCCTGATCGGACTATACACACTACCATCGGAAGTTCGGATTGCAATCCCACACCATTATATCTGCTCACTTCCATGCCAGTCATTCCTGCGAATTTTGGGGATTCTGGCAAAATAAGATAGAACCAATCATTTATCAACAAATATTTCGAGCTATGACATAATTCACCTGATCTATAGCATCATTGTGCCAAGGTGGGCCAGTCGCGAGAAGTGGGGATAACCTCAACGATCGAAAATTACCTTTTGATAATGCCAGATGAGCTGCCTGCGGCCAAGATGGCAGGCTGGGGAATCGAAGATAACTACAGTGTTCCTATACACCCTGGAGACAAGTTAGAAGTGAGCATCCCACTCTCTGTGCCATTGGGATTTGCCGAAAAACAAACATATTATCCACAATTCGAAGCAGGAACTGGCACTGCTTCTAGCCAATACACACACGGACACCATCGTTGGTACACAAGAAAACCTGGAGACAGTGGAACTGAAGATACAGTCTATCGAATGGATGCTGCCACATGTTCAATTGAGCACTGCTGAACGTATCAAGATGCTGAAGAATGTGGAAGATGTCAAAAGCATCGATGTGGCGTTCAGGTCGTGGAGTCTCGAGACATACCCCAGATAGCCAGCAAGCGAGCACATCAACTGGATGGTGAAGCTTTGCTTCTGAGAAACCGAAGTACATCATCGTCGGGCTACAGACTGGATGTCACCACAATGTGAGAATGAGCTGTTTGCAGTTCGATACATGTCAAATAGAAAATGTGAACATATTTTTGAATAGCGAAANCACAATGTGAGAATGAGCTGTTTGCAGTTCGATACATGTCAAATAGAAAATGTGAACATATTTTTGAATAGCGAAAGCTGTCTGCCTGTGGACATGAATATGAACTTGGAAAATGGTTAGTACCTTCTAGCATATCAGACATATGCTCAATTTCAAAATGCATATAATGGACATGTTCGGACCTCAATACTGAGCANTACCTTCTAGCATATCAGACATATGCTCAATTTCAAAATGCATATAATGGACATGTTCGGACCTCAATACTGAGCACTATTACATTCAAGAATATAGCACCACTAATGGTTTTCGATGTGAGTAAACAGGGCGAGAGTATTAGCTCCAATGTAATCGACTGCAGGATTGAATTCACGACTCATGGAAATATTCCTGCACACATGTACACTTTCTGCCTAATACTGCACAACCGGATCCTATTGTACAATTGCCGAGACATGATCATCAAAATACTGACGTGAGCACAGCGGAGAATATATAAAAATAACTGTTCACGCACAATCACTATTTATTCACCTTCGAGCACCTTCAACTTCAAGATGTATTGCAATCTGCAGGGTTTTCACAGCCAAAATGGCGTTGTGCTCAAGAAGATCGCAGTGGTCCACGACGATGATGGTAAGACATGAACCCGCAACTACCGACCTCCATACCCTTGGAAACTGTTGGACGAGAATAGCGAGAAAACAAACACCTGGCTGAGCAAGTACTACCATGGCCTGGAATGGGATGAAGGCAAGATTCTGTACCATCAGATGAGAAACATGCTGCGCAACTTGCTGGTGCAATACCCGAAGGCCCCGATTTATGTAGCTGGACCTGAGCAGAAAAATGGCTGAGAGATATGTGTAAATTTGAAGTGGATATTATCTCTGTGTAGGCTGAGTATAGATGTCCTTCGCTTCGCAAACTCTATAAATGTATGGTGAGTCGCATCAACATGTGTGTATCTGGTCAGAACCTGACTGGGACTGCACACTGCAGAATTTGCAAATGGTGCATCTTATCCTTGGAGCAGGAGTCGATGAATTATGACTAGACACGAAGTCACCCATATCGGCTCGAAATGTAAGTGATTAAGTTTTTCGTATGGTGGCATCCCTATTCGATATCCATATTACTTATAAGTGGGATAAATCGACGAGCTCATTTAGTAACCTCATAGAGGTCTATTGTCACCACGAATCCATTCTGTCCTACTAACATTTAAGTTAATGCCAATCCCGACTACGTTAGTGTAGAATATAGTTTCATTAGAGAATATGGATATCTGCACACCTACACCGAGATCTGGTATGGANATCCCTATTCGATATCCATATTACTTATAAGTGGGATAAATCGACGAGCTCATTTAGTAACCTCATAGAGGTCTATCGTCACCACGAATCCATTCTGTCCTACTAACATTTAAGTTAATGCCAATCCAGACTACGTTAGTGTAGAATATAGTTTCATTAGAGAATATGGATATCTGCACACCTACACCGAGATCTGGTATGGAGGGCCCAAAAATTGGTGATTCGCACAATTTCCAACCTCCTACGAGCAATCGTAGTTTCAAGTGGACTGTCCGGGACCATCAGCCTGCATCGTGTTCCACATGATGCCGCAGATACAGCTGCCTTGCATTATGGACCAAATCAGCCTTGGCACAGACTTATACACCAAACTGTGCCATGGCGTTGACCCAGGCGGGGTACGAACCATAGGTCCACTACCAGCAGCCTGGGTCCACGAAGGATGCTGCAAGTCAGACAGACTACCAGATTCCGCTGAGACCATCGTCGATGTCAGGCATTCGTGTCAGTACCCACCAAAGATGGTTCTGCCTCCGGTTCCAGAGATGAACCTGCACCTACTTGCCATTGTTGCTGCCGCTGCCCAGTGAGGTGTCTTCCTGGGTCTGATGATGCGGACATCGAGCAGTGAACACTGGATGTTGCAAATAATATACCTGTGTATATGCATTTTTTCAATTGCATTTTCTCACATTTAATATAATGAATAGCATTAGCTTTTAAAAAATATGTTGTGTTTTATTTATTTTTTTAATGCATTTACGATAAAAACTACCAGCTTTTATATTTAAAAAAATACTTTTAANTGTTGTGTTTTATTTATTTTTTTAATGCATTTACGATAAAAACTACCAGCTTTTATATTTAAAAAAATACTTTTAAATACAAAAATTACTTATCATGAAAATAAAATTAAATATGACAATTTACATACTTTGAAGGTTTGGACATCGTCGNTAATACAAAAATTACTTATCATGAAAATAAAATTAAATATGACAATTTACATACTTTGAAGGTTTGGACATCGTCGCCATTCGGTACAGGTCGATGCACTCTCCCCGACAGTAAATTATATCTGGCATCTGATGCCAGAAACATGAGCTACCAGTGCATTCTGGTGGTCGATAGTAAAAATAAATAGACAGTAGATATGGTATGGTGTGGAAGGGGGCTGGAAGGGAACTGACAAAATAACCAATAAAAATTGTTAACGGTCGGTCGTGCTGGGAGCTTTGTAGCTCCACCTTCCACTGAACCCTGGACCAGGGTTTTTAATACATTTTCGAGTTCTTTTTAAAACACTGTTTAAGTAAATTTTTTACATTTTTTTTTTGAGAATTTTGTAATTTTTTGGGTTAAAGATTACCCAAGGTCATGGACACAGGACCAAGGTCAAGAATCATGAGTCAAGGTCACCCAGATATAATATGACGGACGGGTGGGAAAGTCTGTTCCAGACAAACAGGCTTGAGAACGGGTCAGTGTTGTGCGTAGGCATTTCCCCCTTCCCTTCTTCGCCTGCTGCGTCAGGCGGGTTGGGTCGATCGGCTTGACCCACCCTCCTCTGAGTGGACCTGTTACGTCACCAGAAGGGTGGTGCCACTGCCCCTCCCCCTTTCTGGAGCGATCGGTGGCCATGTCCATTGCGCGAGCTTTCTGGATGTGTTCCCCCTCGGCATATGCCGAAGTGAGAAGATTGTTCTCGATGGTGCGCTGGCCGCTATCACTCCCTGGGTGTCGGCAGTTTTGTGGTAGCCACCTAGCGATGTGAGGCGAGCGGTGAACATAGAAGAGGTCCAACAAGAGGTCCAAGAGCTACTGCGGAAGACGCGTGTGAGTGTGTTCGACTGCAATGAGCGAAGCATGTGTGCTGCGGAGGGCGAGTTACCTGACGAGTAGCACGCGCATGTGTACACGAGCATTCGGGGGCTAAAGAACGTCCTAACAGGAAATACTGGTATTATCTCGATTGAAAAATGGCGTTACTTGGACGGACGAGTGATACTGACTTGACTGTAAATACTGGAACCTTAAGCTAACAAATATGTAATTTTAAAATNTACTTGGACGGACGAGTGATACTGACTTGACTGTAAATACTGGAACCTTAAGCTAACAAATATGTAATTTTAAAATGTATCCCCTAGCTGTTTGTAAAGACAGGTTTTAAGTGTTTGATTGCGTTAATGTATGTTAGGTGAGAGACGATTATGTACAGTACATACACTGAAGAGCCAAAAAACTCGTACACCTACCTAATATCGTGTAGCCCCTCCCCACCCCCTTAGAACGCGCAGAAGTGCCGCAAGACGGCGTGGCATGGACTCGACTAAAGTCTGAAGGTATGCAGGAGGCAGTTCACACCATGAATCCTGCAGGGCAGTCNCATACCTCTGTTATTTGCATACGCACGCCTATACGAGTTTTTTTGGCTCTTCAATGTATTTGCTAACTAGTATGGTTGTGATAGGAATTTCGGAGTTTTTTGGGTTGTTTATAGATAAAATTAGGAAATTATGAACTGTTATATTAAATTAAGCACTCAATCACTTAAAGGACCTTGCTACACTAAGATACTTTTAGAATATTTGTAACAATATTACTACTGTTACATTTTGCAAAAAATATCCGTACCCTGGAGGGCAGTTTTTCTTTCCTTTTACTTTTCAAATATTCTGGCTGTAGCTATGGCTGTAGCTAGTACATTTACAGTGGAGACTTTTGTTATATCAACATTTTTAAAAGTGATAAAAATCTGGTCCTCGGCCATATGTCTGTTTGATAGATAAAAAATCTATGGTATTATCATTTACTTGTGTAATTATTGTGATGCATTACATGCAGTTAAAAGCAAAACTACAAAAGAAATCGAAAGAAATTTAAAATATGAAAATGAAAACTATAACATGGGAAGTCAAATATTGTAGCTAGTATTTCATTGTGTATTGGATAGTTTAAACAATGAGCCTTTGAAAAATAGAATATATTCTCCTACTACTCAAATTTAAACACAAACTCTGCCTCTCATATGTAAAAAATTTTTAAAAGCATTTTGGGAAGGGTTCTCTCTGTTTTAGCGTAGTAATAATAGGGCAGTAGTTGAACTGGTATACGTTGAAAGAGTTTGTTTTGTTGCAAATATGTAATGTTCTGTCAATATCTGAGAAACAATTAATTGATGTGCAGTTGCTCGTGGGTCTTCCAAAATGTTAATATTCACACGGGATGGAAGGACATATGAAAGGCAAGGAAATCAGCTAGTGTAGTTTTTACAATTGCTGAATTCACAGTGAAATAACTACAAATTGCTTTATGTCAGTATTGAGTCAGAAGGTGGAAGTAAGGATTATTCAGTAAACAATAGCTATGTAAAAAGGGATTAGGGTCAGATGTTAAATATAAATATACGTGATAAAACACAAAAATGGAGGCAACACTGAAAGAGACTATCGGGATCCAGGAACAATAATATAAAAAATTAAAGAGAAATTGTTTATAGTTTTGCAGAGACAAGTAGTTTCTGAAATACAAAAATCCATGGTCCTCTAAAAAGCGCTGGATGCTGATCTACTAATCATAGAATATGTGTTAGATTATGAGTTACAAATATTCGTTGGAATTTTGAGTGTCAGTTGAACTGAACTTTTCTAAAACTGCAACACTGTTAAAGTAATTTTTACAAAAGAATTTTTAAGTTGAATAGAGTATTTCCTGACTTCCGTGACGATCTTATTTCTCAATTTTCTCCTCACTATCTTNAAGAATTTTTAAGTTGAATAGAGTATTTCCTGACTTCCGTGACGATCTTATTTCTCAATTTTCTCCTCACTATCTTCTCAGCAACTGCTGTGTACAGTGTTGTGTGTTTTGTGACCACAGAAGATCAACCACTTCCCTGGAATGTCGGAGATCTCTCGCAAAGACTTCCTGGCCCGCAACCTTAATCGTATGTTCAGGATCTCCCCGAAAGACTACAACTTCTTCCCGAAATCATGGTGTCTTCCAGCAGAGTAAGTTGAACCAATTAACTAACAACTTTATTCTGAGATTATGGCAGAGTAAGTGTAAGTTACAGTAATTTCTACTAATTATTTCCATTTTGTGAAATTAAATATAATTTACTCAACAAAGAATGACAGTTTAAAAAATTAAAATAAATCTTAAATATGTGTGATAAATGTGCACGGTTATATAGAAACGTTGAAGAAAACATTTGCTGTATTAATAAAGGAATTAGTTAAAATAAGGATGTACGATTACAGAAGCCGGACGGGCAGCCAGAAATCGGGATGCCATTTTGGATTCCAGGAATATCCATGTGAAAGTGGTTACGACTGCAAGAGCGATTGGTATCCTGAGACAGACACTTTAATTTCTAGTAAAAATTTTCCAGAGTTTTCTTCAGCATTTCTTAGTTTTACGCCAAAAACTCCAAATTTAACTTTTTCACTCCAAGCACATGACATGTTTCCTATTTTCTCCTGAGAAACTCATAAGTTCATATTTAACTTATATTTACACTTCCCCATTATTTACAGACAGCCGCCACCTTGGTTCCTAAAAAATTTGTTCCTGAAAAACCTGTGGTGTCTTAAAATAATGACTTGCTCCTCAAAAGAGCAGTAAATCTTCGAAAAATGAAAAAACTACATCAACACTGATGCTACAACAGTATTTAGTAAAAAATAGTAAATTGTGTATTTTCTTCTTAACTACATATTAAAACTTAATAGCTGTAGGTATAAAGTTGGTAGAAGTTTTCTTCCTCCAGACTAATTGTGGAGAACTACAAATTAGTACATGCAATAACAAACTATTTTTTTTTTAAATAATATAATTTCCAAAAGTGAATTGCAAGTTAGCTTAATATAATAAGTTTTTCTAAATTCGAATCCGTGGTAAATCACTCGTGTATTTGAATTGTCTTTCTACTATTTCACATGTTTCTGGTTTCACCTAAAATGATATTGCTGTCAGTGAGACGTCAACGACTACTTATCATCTAAGCTTTCAAGATCTTCAGTAAAATGTATTTGCACCCATGTAGAGGAAAACAGGCTCATTACTTATCAGTAACTTCTTGTTTAAGTTTGTCGCTTCTACATACAAAAAATAAGCGGCACGAGTTGCGTTCTTGAATTAACTGTCTATTTCGTTGGACTGGTTGCTTCTTCGTTTTAATATTTATTCCAACTGAGGCCGTCATTTTAATGGAATAACCCAACACACATTAATAACAGAAGGTTAAGTACTACAATTCTTTCCCCTACAGTTGTAACAGGGTTAAACATAGCCGCAATAAAATATGTATGCGTATTATATGTAATATGCTATATCGTGTATAACACGTAATAACAACATGTAAAATAATTACTGTAAGAACTATCTTCAATATATACATAAAGCTGACATAAATATGGTTATAGGCCTAAATTGTGAATGTTTGAATGTAATGATTTTTTTAATATGACAGAATTATTTGATCAGCTGAAATCATTAAACAAATAATTTGGCAGTTAAACATATAAGTAACATGGCAATGTTTATGATTACATGTAACAGAGGGATACATAATCGGTAACCAAAAGTAGAACATTAGCGGGGGTTCAGAAAAGTGTGAAGTGGCAGTGAATGACCTATATCTCGTACATAGCTGGATTTCTGTGCGTAAGCTATTAAAAAAAATTTGCTTTGTAGTGTTCTGTTGGCAAGCAACTAGCACTATTAAATTATCATTATAATTAAAATACTTGCTTTGACACTGTTTACTTCCAATGAAGCAAAAGTATGCAGGATAATCGATGTTCATTATTTCATATGCTCGGATATAATTGAATTTTAAATGCAAACCTGAATAAGAACATAAACAACCCTATTAAGAGCTATAGAAAAAAATGTTTGAACCTTGTCCATTACTTTAAGGTTTTTTGTCGATACACCTAGCATCAGTGAGCAATGAATAATTAATTACCAGGCAGTTATGTAATTCCATGTATTTGTATATTATATTTATTTTGTATTAAACAAACGTAGTTTTTAGGTTTATTAACTTTATACTATTTCTCTACAAGTAAACCTAATGGTTTAACATTTTATGTGAACTACTTTTTACTGATTGTATTTACAAAGTGCAGTAGCTGTGTAACTTAAGAATAACTATAAAAATGCAATCACTGTATCGATAATTAAATACTCCAAAATATCTAAACTGATTAAAGATATTCGTTTTATTAAAAAAAAAAAACTAATAACAGCTTGGTATTTCTTAAGCTACTAGCCAAAACATGTTTAATTGTCACTTGCAAAGAAATTGAGGCTTCGTGTTCAGCTTAAGCAATATATCAACCATTATACCAGGACTAGAAGCGCGGTTTACGCATAATTTACGCACACGGATTATCATTGGGGATAGAGCCTCGTAGTGTTCAGTATAGTCCCAAAAAAAATTCTGGGCTTTATGTAAACAATTGATGAGAACGAGACTGAACGGGTCAAGGACCTGGATGGATACAGAAACGTAGTGCACGTAGGGTCTAATATTTCACTTTTTATCATTCGTTACTCTGGTTTAAGTTTTCCTTCTCCCAAACACAAACGTATACATTTTTGTTATTTTCAGAAATGGATTANCCTTCTCCCAAACACAAACGTATACATTTTTGTTATTTTCAGAAATGGATTAAAATGTTCTAATCTACAAAGCATTTCTGATAACTATATATCATATACGCTAGAATTAATAAGGAATAAATGCATATATAAATATTTGTAAAATGACAACAATTAAATTAACTGAACTTTCACAGTGTGCATTGCGAATTTGAGTGAGTGAGGCTAGTGNGATGGATACAGAAACGTAGTGCACGTAGGGTCTAATATTTCACTTTTTATCATTCGTTACTCTGGTTTAAGTTTTCGTTCTCCCAAACACAAACGTATACATTTTTGTTATTTTCAGAAATGGATTAAAATGTTCTAATCTACAAAGCATTTCTGATAACTATATATCATATACGCTAGAATTAATAAGGAATAAATGCATATATAAATCTTTGTAAAATGACAACAATTAAATTAACTGAACTTTCACAGTGTGCATTGCGAATTTGAGTGAGTGAGGCTAGTGNATTTGTAAAATGACAACAATTAAATTAACTGAACTTTCACAGTGTGCATTGCGAATTTGAGTGAGTGAGGCTAGTGTAATTTGAAATCAAATTATCTTGTTAATTTCTGTAGCAAAACATACTTACTCTGTCTTACTTCTGGGTCTTGCGTATTAATGTAAGCTACAGAGTAAACATTCGTTAACTCAATTGACTCTCAACACCTCGATGTTAAGAGCCGTTAAAATCTCTTCACTCTATTGATTAACTAATTATTAGCAATATTATTTTAACTATATGTTTATACAATGTTAGAGAAACATGATGAATATAACCGAAAGCAGAAAGTTCGTAGCTGCCCCTTCCCTATACTGCTAAAATATGTTCTAACTTCTATACACTGTAACAAGGAAATTACGAATGGTAGTTGTTTAAAAGGGTCACATAAATAAACTTTGTTGTTTCATCTTCATTTAATATGCATACCACCCATCTATATCTAAAATAAAACAATTTTCTCGCTTCTTAAATTTTTTTCCTGAGCACATCCAGAAAAATGGTTAACAGACCATTGTTTTACATTTTTTACGTTTAAAGTATTTTCAGTAAACAAAATTTTATGATTTTGCTATAGTCAGAAAATGCCAGTGATTTACCAGTGAAATTTTGAAAATATTGTAGTGAATTGTTTTCGAGTGATGGCGAGTTAAGTTGGAACGATTTTTGGCGTCGTGAGTCGGGCACACTGCACCGTCCAGCATAGGTGACGCTGAGGAAGCATCGAGGAGGCGTGGATAAGGGCGACATTCCAGTGTTTCTCTTCAGCTTTGGCCAGCGCGAGGGACTGGTTGGAGGAGTGGCAGCCATGCTCAGCTGCAGTAGAGCACTGGGGTTTTGCGCGTGAGACTGGAAACTTGCAAATAATTATCTCTAGCGACAAAATTGAGCTCTAACCAGTAATATTGCATTTTTAAATGACAGCAGCATCGATTTTCAACCAATAACGCTTCAGATATAACTCTTTGGCAAAATAAAATGTTTAGCAAAATTTGTGGAACTTTGTTTAGTGCTTGAGCACGTTTAGTGCTTGAGCACGAGAGCACGGCCTTACGCACCACCACTAGAGCTGGTGCGGTGCCTCACGCACGATCGTATACTAAATTCATTGAGACCTAACTGTTGGCCATAGTAAAATATTACATGTACATTTTTCTCTCTACAACCCCGGTGTTGCACTCCGTCATTTTTTTACATGGCGTATATTTATTTATTCCTTGACGACCAAAGTAGAGCATGCTTAGCCGAATGCAGTGCTGCAGTGCAGGGCTCCAACATCAAACACTGTAGACAAGAAAGGAAAGGAAACTAGTGTCTGATATCAATGTAAGCAATACAATANAGGGCTCCAACATCAAACACTGTAGACAAGAAAGGAAAGGAAACTAGTGTCTGATATCAATGTAAGCAATACAATAGAACTTAAATGCAAACAACTTAATTAAAATTTATATTATAACTTACACAGTCTAAGGAAGATTTTGTAATCTTTCAATAAATGTCCTTAGAAACCAGTTGCCAAAAAACTACAAAAAGTGTTACTGCAAAAAAATGTAATTCATAATTTATATTTGTAATATTACATATTATAGTCATTTATTTCAACTTTCATTATTGAGAAGTGAAGATGAAAAATAATTTCTTGCTATCTCGAAAGCAATTATAATAATAATTAAATAAGAACGAGTCATTACAAAACACTTTCAAATTATAAACCGCTCAAAAACGTTTTGCATTAGAGATTTATTGTACCAAAAACATCATAAAATATAATTTTCCCTTTATGCAAGCATGTTGCAAATGCATGTGTTACAAAACAATACAAATATTGCAAAAAAACACCATTTTGTATTATAACAATAAATAAATTACACTACATGTATGTTTGTTTGGGAAAACCCGTTGTGATCTTCTGCTTTATTGTAATTCTTCTCATGGAACAATACCATGTGTAATCTCTTTGAGAACTCACAAGATCCTTGACGCGCCGAGGANTATTGTAATTCTTCTCATGGAACAATACCATGTGTAATCTCTTTGAGAACTCACAAGATCCTTGACGCGCCGAGGAATACTGAGAATGAGGTTATCCTGTCGCTCTTGCGGCAAGTTGTCCTATTCTGTCTGCGCGGCCAACGTCAGCTCCTGTACATTGTTAGGTTGCTGATGTCATGCTTGAATGGCAGTTTTCAGGAGGCCCCAGGCATTCTCTATGCAGCTCATGTCTGGACTTACTGTTGGCCCATTCATTCTTTGAATACTGGCTTGCTGACAGTATTGATTAACGACTCTTGCACTGTGTGCGCGGGAAATATCATCCACCAGTAGAAACATTTCACCAAATGCCTGTCGGTAAGGATGCACAACAGTGTGAAGGACATATATGATGTACCGCCGAACTGCCATTGTGCCCTCAATACGAATCAAAGGCGTTCGACGTCCAAGCATGATTCCTGCGCAGACCAAGATTCCTCCACTTCGGTATGCATCGACTTCTTGCACAGCACGACGCCTTGCCTGTGCACCTCGTCTTCTCTACACCTTCAACCTTCTGGAATCTGGTCTAGAACAAATTCTCGTCTCATCAGTGAACAGAACATGGGGCCCTTTTTAAGCCGTACACTCGTGAGGATCCCATACCCATTGCAAGTGGTTTTTCCGATGTTGTATGTTGTGACAAGGGCGTCTCATGGGTCTCCTAGCACATAGGCCTCCCTCTAGAAGACGATTGCACACAGTCTGGTCAGAGAGTTGTACACTTGAGGCTGATCGGAGACGATCTCGTATCTCCCTTGCTATTGAGGTATTGTTCCAGGATGCATAATTTTCACATAGCGGTCCTGAGCAGGTGTTGTGACTCTCGGGCAACCAGATCGGTGTCTATNGTTCCAGGATGCATAATTTTCACATAGCGGTCCTGAGCAGGTGTTGTGACTCTCGGGCAACCAGATCGGTGTCTATGATTAACAGTACCAATCTCAAAATATCGCCTCCTGATCGTAGACACATCACTTTGTGACATACCCACAGTTTCAGCAATCGTATGTTGTACAACACCGTTTTTTACGAGATAAAAGATCCTAGCACATTGAAACTTGGTTATTGTGTGCCGTGGCATGATCCGATCACTTCTAAGGCTTCTCTGTAATAGTCTCCAGATCGTTGAATGAAAACAAGCTTACATTAGTATGTCACNGTTCCAGGATGCATAATTTTCACATAGCGGTCCTGAGCAGGTGTTGTGACTCTCGGGCAACCAGATCGGTGTCTATAATTAACAGTACCAATCTCAAAATATCGCCTCCTGATCGTAGACACATCACTTTGTGACATACCCACAGTTTCAGCAATCGTATGTTGTACAACACCGTTTTTTACGAGAGAAAAGATCCTAGCACATTGAAACTTGGTTATTGTGTGCCGTGGCATGGTCCGATCACTTCTAAGGCTTCTCTGTAATAGTCTCCAGATCGTTGAATGAAAACAAGCTTACATTAGTATGTCACNATCCGATCACTTCTAAGGCTTCTCTGTAATAGTCTCCAGATCGTTGAATGAAAACAAGCTTACATTAGTATGTCACAGAGACAGCACACCAAAAGTGGACTACAGTCAAGCGAGATACATACATTCTGACTAAAACGCTAGAAAAATGTGTAAGCATTGTTCTAGAAATACATTCCGAGTAATGTCGTTGGAACATTCATGACTTTCCGTTTCACGAAAAAAAAAATTTATGCTGTTTATTTACGAAAACAGAAGCTATCGTATTACGAGAACCGAGAATTGGGCCACCATACCTTGTGTTGCAGCTCGAAAACCTCAATAATATTATCAATTCATCATACAATGTTAGAATCTCTTTAAATAGTAACATGAAGAAAATCTGCCATGTCTTGGGAAGAAATGAGGTTAATAGTTTAGAAAATAACTGCACTTATTTATAATTCCAGCACGTCTGCAGGCATATTGCACACTTGTACAATTAAAACCGCCAAACCAATTAGATGTGAGCTATTACAACCACATGCATTGGCTATAATACCTATCATACACAAGTGACAAGATTACTCTTTCAGTTCAGTATGACGTACATAATAAGGGAAAATCAGTACTACTTGACCCCAAAAACGACAGCAATAACCTATGTCACACAGAGCAGCATTGAGATAAGGAGACATTGAATTTCCATCTGGTGTAGCTCCACCCATGCTGCTTCAATGTGGGCCCTAAGTTCATCCGTTGCGACAGACTAGTCGTCGTTCAAACATGAACCACACAGTTTCGATGGGTGAGAAATCTGGTGAGCACACAGGCCAAGGAACAGGTTTTTAAGGCCCAGAGGCCAGCACATCCTCCATCCTCCCACACTGCAACTGTACTCAGATAAGTAAGACAGTGTGACATAGTGTTTATTCAGGAACTGTTAGACAACTTGTGCCTGATGTGGTCAAATGTTGTGTTAATACAGGTATCCAGGCTGGCCATGAAGATAGGACAACAACAGGCTCAAACACCTCTGCGATGTTATGGTCGCTGATCAGCATACCAAAATTGCATACTATGTACTTGGAGGACTGGAATCAGATGGTATCCCATACCATAACTGCAGGTGCTGGGCCAGTATGATGGTGCATAATGCATGATTCGGTTAGGAATATGCCATGGTGCCACCAGATGTGTATACGACTATCACGATACTGCAGGCAGATGCACGATTTATCGGAAAAGATCATTCGTCCCTCCCTGCCCAATATTCCATACACCATTACAGCTGCAGCCACCTGTTGTGAACAGTCCAGGACAGCAGCAGTAATCTGCACCTGGACAAGATGACCTTATTCTGCAGACGGTGACAAACTGTGCATGTGGATAGAGATTGAGTGCCACATGTCAGAACTCCTAAACGAGGGTGTTTGATGTAGTTGGGCAATTAATAACCGCCATGTCCACCAGATGCCTGTCCTCTCGCTTGTTGGTGCGACAGGGCCATTGGCTTTCTGCATGTTCCTCAGTCCATTCCTCCTCAACCCACGTATCCCATATCCACTTCACTGTTCATTGGGGTTGCATTGACACCTCGCCAATCCGGGCAGCATCAGGTATCGACCTGAAGGCCTTCTCCTTCCTCTATGGTAGGGAAGCATGGGCCCTATTAATGAGGATACTTGGTTTTTGGTTAGTTCCTGATGGGCTTAGTCTGGCTCGTAAATTTACTACAGATGGCCTTAGTTGCAGCAGGCTTAAGAGAGGTTTGAGTGGTTGTGCATATTTGAGCAAAAGTTGGTTGTGCGGACTGAGTCGGATAGAACTATAACATTTATACTGTTGTGGGTGGAAAAATTGGTCATGGAACAGCTGGTTTCAGTTTCAGAAGTGTTAGTGACAGTGGGGAAATAGACCTTGGCGTGGAGAAGCACCCTGGTAAATATCCTGTGGTGATAACTGGTCTAAACTGACAACTACCATTAGGTGTGTTCTGCCAACGAGTGTGTCCATCCCCCGAGATACATACTTTCTTAACTTAATGTATACAAAAACTTTCCCAAGCCCTGCCTTCTGACAATTAGATTCGAGAAAGTCTCCTTGGGCTACTTTCTTCCCACCAGATCGATGTTGAGGCATAATATAGACCAGTTAGAAATTGGGAGATAGTGTTTGTTCGTGAGGAATTGCATGTCGTGCAGGATCTCAACTTTGTGGGTTAATGCATGGAGGTATGTATGAATGAGCCTTCTGGAGATCCGAACTCTCTTCAGCACTAGTGCCTTGATGAGCTCGTAACCCCTTCACGGGTATTCCATTAAAATATGCAGAATGCTGGTGAAAGCTGTTTATCTAAAAGATCCCTACTTTCGGGAATCGTGCTGTGGTATAAATTGGTGGAAGGCCTGATTACTATACAACCCCATGAATGAAAAATTGAATGTTTGCTACAGTGGGATGTAGATGTGATAAGTCACAGCCCATTGAAAAGCGATGCTAAATGTAAAACCTAGTTTGTTACAATAATTTCAGCAGTAAAAGTTTAATTTGTTTGGGTAAGCATAGATTGTTGGCTAATGATCTGACTAGGCTGACTAGTACTCAAATAAACTAGTAATTATCTATTTTAATCGTTGTAACTCTTCCAGACTTCGAAATCAGTTTAGTCATGGGTCCGAAAGGCGAATGGTGCACTTCAGTGGTATGAAAAGGAAAGTAAAAGTAGTTAGGCTTGAGACATAATGTACATGAGATATTTTTTATTTGTTCATATGGCTCAGTTTATTGCTTCCTCTGAATATTTTGATGCGCCACAGGCAATGTCATATTTCCTTGTAGCCTAGCCCACAGCTGTGGCTCCCAGGCCATAACCATGAGCTGCTTCATTCATTTGTGTTGAATGGAGAGGTGTCAATCACCGAGACCCGAACACGCATGGACAGCAGGTAAACACACACATTACGAAAACCAGCTTCCTTCACCTCTGGCGATGTTTGCCAGCGCACCACTTGGTCGTGCTTATGGCAGGTACTCACCACCGTCTCTCACACTCCCGCATGCTCTCTCACACTCTGCCTGCTACCCCCTCACTCATCACTTGTCAGACAGTATAAAAGGGACTTTGAGGCCTAAGGAAAACTTTGTCTGTCATCGGCCAGAGTCCTAGCAACACCTCCATGATTCTGCTAGCAAATCACACCTCGATAGTCCACAGCATGTCAGTTCGAGACAGTCAGCCTGTGGCCAATTTCCCAGCTACATGGTAATGTTCAGGTATAGAAATGTTCAGTCGGTACAAATGCCATGCATTGGTAGCATCTGTGCTGACTATGCAGTGCCTGCAGGATTATTCTCGCCCCAGTCGTATGCTAATCATGTCCTAGTATAAGATACTTGGCTTCCTTAGGCTCTGCTCTTTAGGCATCCAATCGGGCATATGCTGATTGGTTTTGGATTGGCAACAGTAAACAAGCACACCCAAACCTGGGTTTTTCCCTTCTTATTATCTACCTCCTGTGCTTCTTCGCCAGTTTATCCCACTAAACCCATATTATCACATATCCTCAACTTGACTTCAAGGAAAGCACAGGTGTTCTTCGCCCTTCCATGCACTCTTCATGCTAAATGTTAGTCCTGTCTTCTGTACTGAAGGTGGCGATGTATGTGTCCCCTCTGCCATGTCGGTCACCACGAATGTCAGAGTGTCTAGGGACATAATCTTTTATGCTTTGTATTCACCAAAATAACCCCAGTCCCCTTTTTTAGGATGAACCATGGTGAGGAGATTTGGGAGGAACAAACTGTGAACAATCTCATAACATTCTTGTGGACTATGGGGTTGAGTTACATCCTGCCCCTCCTGAACACTAAAGAAGGGGTTGCGAGCCAGTCAGGGCACCGGTACTAAAAAAATTTCATCTCTACAGAAGACTTGTCCAGTCCTACCCTTTCACACTACCCACTGATACCAATTCAGAGCCGCCCGAACCTCGTCTCACAAGATACCTGTTATCTATCACTGTTTAACATTATGCTGAAACATAGGGCTGGTAACAAGATGGCTCGCAGAAGGCCCATCTCAAATATGATTGTCGGGAGGGAGTCCTGGGAAGCGCTTTCATATATAGAAATATAGAGTTGAGGGCAGAAGTCACACTAGACAGGGACACTCGCATTGGCTTGACACCAGGCTGGAGACATCAAGTGGAGCCTGGATTAGATCTATGTTACCTGTCGGGCTGTATCATGGTTCCTTGTTCCATCTCACCCTTGCCGTCGACTCTGCCTCGGCCGAAGCCCATCCTGACTTGACCTACAGTCCAGACGGCCACTGTCAGGATACCGCAGTTTCATCCAGTCCCACCTGCTCAGGCCACATTTGCTCCAGCCTGGTCGAGTACAAAGTCACTAAGCTGGCCTTACCCAAGGCCAAGCATCAAATCATCGCCATCTGGCCAAACCCTCCCTATCCATCAATAACATTTAGGCTGCCAGTAATTCCCATTAATATTGCACCAGCTCCATGCATCTAGAGGGTAGACGAGCTACGAGGTCAATGCTTAGCCATCCTAGTGCTAGTGAGGTGTCAATCTTTTTCTTTTCTCGGCATCCAATGTGGAGTGTCCAAACATTTTCTAAAGTAGTTGGGAGACTATGGAGGCCCGTGATATCTCCTGGCTCAAATTTCGCTCTGGCACTTAAACTTCGGTGAATCAGGAAACAACCCATGGTGCACAAATATGGATGATAATGGCCAAAAACAACATATAGAATGCACCCGAATACCCAGATGTAGAGAATCAGAGTGCAATAACCGACTGTGCTCTGGTTGGTGTTCGCAGCATAGAGTGTGCTCACTGCGAAGGAGAATTCCATTTCGGATGTTTGGGATTGGTCAATAAAGAACTGGATGGCCTAGAATTTCGGTGAAGGGTTTGATGAGACTGCCAATCATGCTGCAATGCAACCAGCTGTGAGGGATAAGGTTGTCTCCTTGTGCCTTACCAACGGTGTCCTCGTACCTATCGCTATCTCTGTGTCGGTTAGGTGGACACATAGGAGTTATATGAGGCTTAATGCTTATTTGCTCATTCTGCAAGTTAAACCGACCGGGTACACCTGAAAATGCCACAATCCATTTAGAAGGCTGAGACGTAGCATCTGACCAAAGCTTCACTCTAAGAAATTATTCGGAAATTTCCCATACCAGTGTACATGCTTAGTGAGAAAGCCGGAAAGGTTTCCCCCCCCCCCCACACATTAATTGTAGCGTTACTACATTTGCTCAGGAAGAAGGAAAGTTCCCAACTGTGTATAGTAGTGACGCTAAATACTCCTATATTTGTAGCTTGATGTGTGGTATTATTTCCACACAGTGTATAGGTTAAAATCTTCAATTACTGTTTAGGAAATTTATACCGATAAATTATTTATAGTGTTCTTACCAGAGTATTCAGGACATACTCAGAAATACTCACACCAATTCTTAAAGGCCTACACCACTGAGTTCTAAAGAGCCCACGTGCGAAAAGCCTTGTGGCTCTATAGGGTTAAAAACCGCTGCACTGTGAAGCAGCCAGGTGGTGGCAGATGTATGGGACTTTTTAACGATTTGGGACCAGCTGCAGAACCAGCTAATCTAATTATTTTCCAGGCAGAACCTTGTGAGACATCTCCGAGAAGAGCTGTACACTATCAATCAGAAATTATATGAGGAGGCAGAGATATTAATTTGGCAAAAAGTGATCATGTTACAGAGGGTTCACTCAGGCATAAAAGATGATGAAGAGGTCGAATTAATTACTCGCTTGCTCTTGCCCGAAATCCAATACCATCTAAGGGAACCCAGACCATGCCCCCTCGAGGAGCTTGTGAGATGGTTTTTAAAATTAAAGCGCACATATGCTCGAAGGCTTCATCTCGCCCAAACAGCGATCACAAGCCACATGATACCACTCCACCTCCGCCCAGGAAATATAAATTACCGAAATTCTGGCATTGCCCCAAGTACCATTTTCAAGGGTATTTCCTAGCATACTAAGAGGCAGGCGACCCAAGACAGCAGTACAGAGCACTCCAGAAATGGTTCCCCAACGAAAGGACCAAAGAAAGTGGACAAGTCACGGGGAAACGCCCCAGCCGAGTATGTAGGTCCCAGGGCCTTGGAGAAATAAGTAGGGCCCCTTGAGTAAATTTGCTCGCAACGGATGAACCATTCTTCCTCGCTTTCAAAATTGAAGGCTGTAACTATAAGCCATACTCAACACAGCGGCCGATGCTAATTTTATAAGTACCAACCTATTATCAAAGACACTGGTTCACTTGCAACCGACTCAAGAGACAGTTGACATGGCCCAGGAAAGAGCCACCCTAGAGATAAAAGGGAAGGGGCGGTCGAACTTAATGGCAACGGCCTCTTTGGGTTCTAGCTGAGTGGTTATTGGCCAGGAGTCACCATGCCGTTCGTTGGAAGGCATTTGCTTTCAAGGGAAAGATATGTTTGCGGTCCGAAAATAGTATAGTGGTTAAAAATGTCACATCAGCAGGATGCATCTTTTTTCTGGCTATTGAACTTATTAGACTTACTAGAACAAAATTAGAAGAGTTAGTACGTCCTTGGTATACATGGCAAATCCCATATACATTGAAATAAAACTGCTATGTGTATGAAATTGGGCTAGTACGCTTCTATGGTTCACAAATATCAGGAAAGCAGTTAAAATAAGTTAGGGTAGAGCCATTTCAGTTTTTTGCCGGCATAAATCCATTGTGTATACAGATTCATTTCCTGGCTCTTTTCGATATTTGGGTGGCTCATAAGTCTGAAAAAATTTCACAATGCAAAAGTTTCGAATATGCTATTTATGTGGTTACATGACTGCAATTCGGGGTTCAAACAGGTAGTTACTTGGTGCATTGGCCATAAAGCATAAGTTACTTATACACTGAAGAGCCAAAAAAACTGGTATAGGCGTGCGTATGCAAATAACAGAGGTATGGAACCAATCAGAGTAACGCGATGGGGTCTGCAGCTAGATAGGTTACTGCTGCTAGAATGGCAGGTTATCAAGATTTAAGTGAGTTTGAACGTGGTGTTATAGTCGGCGCACGAGAGATGGGACATAGCATCTCCGAGGTAGCGATAACATTTGGATGTTCGCGTACGACCATTTCACGAGTGTACCGTGAATATCGGGAATCCGGTAAAACATCACATCTTCGACATCGCTGCGGCCGGAAAAAGATCGTGAAAGAACGGGACAAACGACGACTGACGAGTCATTAAACGTGACAGAAGTGCAACCCTTTCTCAAATTGGCGCAGATTGATTTTGTTGACTGCCCTGCAGGATTAATGGTGTGAATTGCCTCCTGCATACCTTCAGACATTAGTCGAGTCCATTCCACGTCGTTTTGCGGCACTTCTGCGTGCTCGGGGGCCCTACACGATATTAGGCAGGTGTACCAGTTTTTTTGGCTCTTCAGTGTACAAAGCAATGAAATAGTTTGAAAATATAACTTAAATGGCATGCAGATCTAAGAGATTGCAGACATATTGGCAGTGAGGCTGCCTTTACTGCATTCTTGACAACATTTACATAGGAAAGTGAAGCATTCTTTAAATTTTTGCTTTGGTAAACACGGAGTATGGCAAGTTGTCGAGAAATTAACTTTGGTCATCACATAAAAGCAGCATGTGGGTGTTAAAGATTTTAAACGTTTTATAAAGTGGAAATTATCTTTTAACCCAAGCTTTAAACAGTAAACATATTAACAAAGAAATCATTGTGCTGTGATGAACTTTTATTTTAAAATTCTTGGGTGTAAATTCTTCAACTTCAGAGCGACTTAAGCTCACCGCGACTTTTGTGCAGTGCGACTTTTTCACAATGCGACTTCTGCACAGTGCCACTTATGCAAACTAAGCAAATTAATCGATAAAAATAAACTATGCTGAATGTATTTCTCATCCTTTATACCAACACCTAAATGTGTTCAATAGGGGACAAATCTGGAGACATGGAAGGCCAAGGAATTATATCTACATCATGTAGAGTCAGTTGGGTGATGCGAGGTGTATGGGGACTAGGTTTATCTTGCTGCACGATAACATTGAGTATGCTGCTCAAAAATGGTAAAATAAAATGGAGCTACATAATCTCATTGTCATGTAGCTGTGTGTCTCATTGCCTTCAACAACTACGAGACGTGACCGGGAGTCATAACCAATGACACTTCATACCATAGTACCTGGTATCCATAATGTATGACTTTCAAATATCGGTGCACAATTGTTGCGTTAACCACCGTGGTGCCCAAACCTGCTTTCAAGGAGCAGGTCACCATCATCTGCATAAAGGTTGAGTGGGACTAATCGGAGAACACAATGCTTCGTAATTTTTTCTATCGCAGGACCAGTACCCACTCTACATGGTGTATAACCTGTAAGAATCCACAACTGCACACATTGTGTCACAGTGGTGAATGCATGGTCAGTATGAATGGCTATACGACAAGCCGACAATTGGGCTTCGTGCTGTCCGATCATACTGCCCCGTTCAAAGGAGTATGGGTGGTGATATTCTTCGCAAGCACAATGCCGTGGCATACTGATCTGTCTCTTAACACGCAGACTTCTGCTTTTCCAAACTGTTGTATGGCCCGTTTAAGTACTGGCTTCTGGCCACAAATGCCCCCTTTATTATCAACACCTGAATAGTGATGAAAATATGCTATCAGTAAAATATTTTATGTGTCAAGGTAATATTTTAATCCTGTAAAAACAGCACGATGGTTTCATTAAAAATAGAAACACTGGATTTGAATTGAGAGTTATTCGTCCGTGCTTATTAACATCGTGGTATTAAAAGCTGCCAGTTAGAAACAGTGGAAATATTGAAACTTAAAACTCCTGCTTTTTAATACAGCAATCTTTCATTATTATGTCTATTTATATTATCTGTAGTAATAAAATCTTTCTGTCTTGTTTAACTTGTAATTAGCCTTGCATCACAATCTAGCTAAGCCTTCAACATGTATACACTGACGGGAAGTGACAGTATATCTAGCAATAAACTTATGTTCCTAACTTAATTCTTGAGACCTGACTCTGCTATGTTTGTCCACAGCTGCCACGACCTGTTAGCCTATGCACGCCTACACAAGAACAGCACATATATTTGCAAGCCAGACACAGGATGCCAGGGACGGGGCATATTCCTCACCAAGTCCATCAAGGATGTGAAGATGGGGGAGCATGTGATCTGTCAGCTGTACATCAGCCGGGTGTGTACTCGTCTGTGAGGGTAACTTACACTTGCTCACTTTAAATGTTCATTTATCCTGGATACTAAGCTTGGAATGTGATTTTGACATCCCAGCTCTAAAAGTTTACTTTTATAGTGGATTTTTTGAATATTGTCTCCCCAGTCTTACCGTACACCTGCAGTCTACCATAGCCATTAATGACCCTACCTTTATAAATCTCACTCAGAAGAAGAAAATGGGGAGAATATATTTATTCAAAGAATTTATGTGAAAAACCGACAAGGTTCAATAACCAAGATTATCTGTAGTGATTTTTCATGTATAGTCAGTTTCGTAAGGTCCCAAAGTAGCAAAAGTCAGTTGACCCACTTATGCACACAGACTAGTTTCCATAATCAGTCAACATCTGTAATGCATCAGCAGATGCTTGTTGCCCACATGGTGCCTCTTGACTGTTGTGTGCACTTGGCCACATCTGGGCCACTCTTCATTCTGATAACGTCAATGTAACAAAACACAAGCAGCCCGTTTCTGCTTAATCAACTGTGGCAGCAGTGGCCCACTGACTTACTGCTTCCGACCTGCCATATTTTAACCAGGTGTCGTCAGCCAACTTTTGTCAAGCCACTTGTGGCCCAGCTATTGACCACCTGTAGCCCAGCTATTTGCCACTCTACAGCCCAACTATCGGCCACTTGTGGCCCACTTAAAAGCAGCTTGCCATGCATTTTCTAAGCCAAAAAATATTAATGTTTCATCGAAACTAATATTATTTCTTTACTACCTTCATATATGGTATCTTCAGCATTATTTTACAATTGGTAAATAACTGTGGAAGAACCTGGAATCGAACTCACAACCCTCTCTTTCGTTCGTAGTCGAGAATTATAGCAACTACCTCTCTAACATGTATTCGTGTGAACCCTTCTAAGTAAATCTGATTACTTGCTACGCATAAACGTTGCATTATTAACTTTGCTAGAGAGACAAGTTATGTTAGTATCACAATGCAATACCTGGATTTCTGTGTTTTGTTTAAAATACTATTATTTTAGTTTCGGGCTACTTTAAGGTGGTATGGTATTTAAAATGCAAAATAAAGAATTTCTTTATGTATTATGCTTTGCAGGTTTCCAGTCCAGAATTTTTTTTTTTCCTATAACAAGTAATGTCATATGATAATTAAAAATAATATATCAATTAAATAAGCAATCAAGTGAATTCACATACGCTATTTGCTATTTCACATTCAGCATGCCATAAATGGCCCATGTAATTATCATTAATATTGCCCCGGCAGTAAAAGTTGGCATACAATGAATGGCACATAAACTTGCTGATAATGTTTATTCAGTAATAAACAATAGTTGGCATACCACAAAATTTCCCTATGCATACTTATATTATGGCCCAGCAGTAAGCAACAGTTGAAATGCCATATATGCCCTTTAACATGTTACTAATACATCCATGGCAGTAAGTAACCATTAACATGCCATGTGTGGCCCACGCGTTTGCTGCTTGTATTTTCCCAGCAGTAAATATCAGTTGCCATCCTTTAAGTGGCCCATTAGCATCCCAAGTAGCAAAGATCTGTTGGCCCACTTATGCAAATATGATTATACACGAAATGCCCACATACGGTTTCCATAATCATTTAAGAATCAGTCAACCACTATAATACACCCGCAGATACTTGTGGACCGTGTGTTGTCTCTTGCAGTTGGCCACATTTGGGCCACTGTTCGGATACCGTCCACGTAGCAAACACAATCTGCCCACAAGCGGTCCGATTCTGTGTAACCAACTGTACCCCAAACAAGTCAGCGCCATTAGTGGGCCATGTGTGGCAGCAGTGGCCCACTGACTTTCTACTTCTCGCATGCCTTAAGTAAACCGCATGTCAGCCAATTGTTGGCAAGTTACTTGTGGCCCAGCTATTGGCCACTTGCGGCCCACATTGAAGCAACTTGTCATGCATTCTTAAAGCCCAAAAATAACTATGTTTTAAACAAATAAAATTTATTTATTTGCCATATTCGTATATGTTATAATCACAAATTTTTCACAGATANAACTATGTTTTAAACAAATAAAATTTATTTATTTGCCATATTCGTATATGTTATAATCACAAATTTTTCACAGATAATAAAAATCTTTGTAAGAACCTGGAAATAACCTTAGAAACCTTTTACTAAATCTGAATACTTTCTAGACATGCAAGCTTCATTATTAGCTTTGTTATAGACACAATTAGTGTTGGTATCACAAGTCAGTACTGGGATTTTTTTATATTTTTTTTAATTTAAAAGACTAGTATTTAAGTTTCAGACTATTTCAGGTGGAATTANTTTAAGTTTCAGACTATTTCAGGTGGAATTAAAAAAAAAAGAAAATTTTTTACATGTTATGCTTTGTATGTTTCCAGTCTGAGAACATTTTTTTCTTATTATTAGCAATGTAACATGATAATGTCACTTCATATATGCATGATAAAAAAACAAGTTAATTTATGTATGTTATTTGCTACTGCACAAGAGCATTTAGTAGGCATACCATAAATGGCACATAAGTTTGCTGATAATGTGTCTCAGTAATAAGGAACAGTTGGCATACCACAAAACGGCTGTAGGTATACTGATATATTGTCTCCAGCAGTAAGCAACAGTTGGCATGTCATGAGTGGCTCACAAGTTTGCTGATTGTATGTCCTCGGATGTAAATAACAGTTGGCAAGCCAGAAGTGGTCCATTATCATGCTACTAAACGTCCGCGGCAGTAAGTAACAGTTTTAGGATTTCGTTTATAATCTGCTTGTAAGGCATATGTTGAAATCTAACAATCTTTGTGAGAGCATTAGTCCACGATACGATTATTATTTAATTAATTATTTTAAAAATAGGTATTGTAACTTTTATTTACATGACCTGATTGCCAACCGTATAAGAAATGCTGACAGTCATAAATGCGAACATTTGCCACCACTGCCAACAGATGGTCAACTGTTAACTGTTTGTTGTTTGCTACTTGGGTAAGTTTCGTAATTAGAAGAAATATATTTACATATTTTCTTTATTTTTCTACATTGCCACAATTAACTTCGATACACTTATGTTAGCGTGTCGCCAGTTTCCTTATTGCAGTGTCAAATATATATGCCACCTGTGTCCCGAACCATTGATTAACACTTCTCTTTAGTTCATGATCATTGGTAAACCGTTGCGATGCAAGCCATTCCTTTAAATGCATAAGGTTACGATAGTCACTTGGTACCAGATCGGGGCTATAGGGAGGATGGGCAAAAATATTCTAGCGAAATTTTCGAAAAATGCCATCAGTTTGACCTGTGTATGAGCATTATCCTGTAAAAGTGCAATTCCATTGAACAGTAACCAACANCGAAAAATGCCATCAGTTTGACCTGTGTATGAGCATTATCCTGTAAAAGTGCAATTCCATTGAACAGTAACCAACATATTTTGTTTTGAAAATAATGTCTATGTTTACCCATGGTGACACAATACACGCTTGCATTAATGTTCGTCCCATGTAGAATAAATTCAAGAAGCAAGATTTTCTCTGTGTCCCAAAACACAGTGATCATAATTTTTCTTTCAGAAAGTGCTTGCTTTCACTCATTTGCTTTCGGAAAAGACGAGTGTCGCCATTGCATAGGCTTTTGTTTTTTCTCAATTATAATGTGGCCAAGGAAATGATCTCCATTTTGATGTAGTTGCAATAACATTTGAGCTGCAGCAACACATTTATCTTTGTGTTCTTTGGCTAAAATTGTTGGCACTTGTCTGTCTAACATTACCTAGGGTTTTTGTTACAATGCCATAAATTACAGAATGTAAAACTTCACGAAAGCCAAAAGACAAATATGAAATCATGAAACAGCAACCTTCACAAATTTTGTTGTTCACTCTTTCTACCATACTATCTATCACTACAGTGTATTGACCGCTATGTTCTTCATCATTAACATTTGTTTGCCCTTCTTGAAACAAAAAATACCATGGTCTAACGTTACTGTTGGTTATATAATTTGGCATATAACACAACAAATTTTCCTGTGGATCTCAGTTTCACTATTGTTGTCGGCTAACCAAAAATCGGATGACAGCAAGAACTTCAGAATTGGTTGGATTATTTATTGTCGCACTTATTTAAAATTACTGACACGTAGCATCCAGTGCGAATTTGACTGCAACAATTTGACAACAGCTCAATTTATAAATGGACCTTGCCACCACAAACCGCATGTGTATGGTTCTATAACCATCAGTTTTCTTTCCCCACCATATTTCTCTTTTAACTTTTTTTTTTGTGTTCTAGTTTTAGTTTTCCTACTTCCGGACAATAATCCCTGATTATGCGCGTGTGAATTCAGAGTAACATTTTGAACTACCTTTCATTCGAATCCATACTCAGCCAAAACACCCTCTGAACTTCAAACCTGCTTAAAAATGGAAGGTGGCATGTGACGTCAGCAAGATTGGTCCTAGTCAATCCCTGCCAGTCAAGATGCCTGCATATGTTTCCTCCCTCTTCTCTGGAACGACAGCTGCCTGTTCTTGGGGTGTCTTTCAAACTAGCGGTAATGTTTCAGTATTGGCTTTGCATGGTTAATTAAGCACTTTTGAAATCAACCTAAAAAAAGTGTCACCACTGTTACCTGCATACATTTTAACGGACCTGTTGGCAGTCATGCACCCAGTCAAGTTATCAAATTCACCTAGTTGAATTCAAAATTGAAAAACAAAAAAATAAATTACGTTTTCCTGTAAGAAAAAGAATGTTTTTTAATCCAAAAACAGGTGATGGCCCCAAGATGAAAGCATCCTATCCTTTGTCAAAGTGGTGTTGCCACTGTTCAGGTTAGAAAGTTATCCCATGTTTAACATTGAATTAAAAGTATTAGGTAAACATTCGTAAATACTGAAAATTAGTTTGTTTTCTATTTTCTTAATGCAAATATGTGTCAGAATTGATCAGTTTGTAAAATATTTACTTTTCTGATAATTTCACATTTTCGCCTAACCGATGCATGTATAAAGTGATCAGGCGCATAGCAGTGTCAATTGCACATATGGTGGAAGAATACACAGTGCATAAAAAGTACATATTAAGCAGGGCTTTCACAGGTGCTCAGTTAACCTTGAACAGGCTAAATGTGCGCGTGTTTCACGTATTTTCGCTGACAACAGGCCGCTGTGTTTACGCTGCTGCATTAACACATTGCAATGGGAATAGCAAGAATGGACCACTTTTTCATGTATTTAGTTCCCCATAAGACGAAGGAAGGCAACAGTTATGGTTGCGTAAAATTCCTCGCACCTTCTTAAAAACCATTGGATCCTTCTAAAGTAAGTTTACTGTTTATTATAAATAACTGTGTATTTAATTATATACATTGATGACTATCCCAGTCATTTCTAACTTTCTTAAAATATTTCGCAGACAATAAATAGGTTGTAGAGAACAATAATTTGTATAGATACGCGGATGCCTGTTTAAATGCAGCCAGTAATGGTGATGAACTACAAAATGAAATTACTGGAAAAGAAGCAATTTTTATAACACTGAAAATGAACATAATCGAACATCTCAACATTTTTTACATAATAAGCTACACGTAAACTATGAATTCCGCTTGGTTTTTCTATACAAATTGCAAAATATGAACACACATAAAGCTGAGTGCTGTCTGCCAGGTTTAGGTCTTCCTGCGTGAAAGATGTCGGGAATTAATAAAGTAATTTACTTAAACAGAATATCTTTCTGAGTATCAAATATTTGCAGAAAATTACCTTTTTAATGATAATGAGGCATTATCTCAAAACACAAAATTTAATAATGGGTGCATTAATAAAATATCCATGCTGCTTACTAATGTCATTACAGCCAACTTTCGCCACTAAAACCCCAGTAATAAGGACCATCTCGAAGAACCAACCGTCTTTTGGGGATTTCAAAAAAAAATTGTTAAGAATCTAAAAAATCTGAACCAAATACATAGGTTGAAAAATAAGTTTGTTGCCTTTATTTTGGGTGTTTATCATTGCGATTATCTTCGCCACTACTGTACTACTGGGAGGAGAGAAGGATCTTAAAATAGTCATCACCCCTCTAGCACTTGTTGACTCCTTCCATGAAAGTCGACATTGTTTACCCATGCCGTTACATTATGTGCCTGGGGTGCTTGTGACGCTGCATAATAGACTACTCTTTTTTGACATGGCTGTGAGCAAATAAATTAATTACAAGTTCNACCTAATAAAAACAGTTGACTGAACTGCTGAAAGGAATAATAAAGACTACTCTTCTTTGACATGGCTGTGAGCAAATAAATTAATTACAAGTTCTTATCCAGGTACAGTGTTTTTCGTATCTGAAGGTCAGNAGACTACTCTTTTTTGACATGGCTGTGAGCAAATAAATTAATTACAAGTTCTTATCCAGGTACAGTGTTTTTCGTATCTGAAGGTCAGGGCAATAGTAAGGCAGAAACTTTGTGCGGTATTACCAAAAATGGGCTTTTGTAGTTTGAGTTGGCGTGTTTCTCACAATTCTGTCATGGACTTCACTTTTCCTTTCTTCTGGGGCAGCCGAAAGTAAATACTACACGCCAGATGCTTGACAGGGAGTAGAGGACAGATAGTCAGTAAGCATTCTTTGTCTCGGTCACGATCATGTGTGTAGCTTCCGTCTTCTCGCCCCCTTCCAATCTATAATTTCTGCCTCTCTCCTTTTCTTGTCTTTCAAAACATGCAGCTTGAAACTGATTTTAAACTTGCCAACACAGTAGATGCAGCATGTGCTTGGAAATATAATATACAAGACTGACTGTTATTTAGGAAATGTCTGCCTATTGAAGTGGCAAATTATGTTTTCCTTAGAAAGTGTGATTTTTGAGGCATAGGCGAATTAATACAGCATTTAGATTGGTTTATTAATGATTTCATAATCACCAGGAGTCGGACACGCTGAACACCACGGCATGGAACTTGCGGAAGCAGAACCAATGGCTGGCATAACCTGCGGAAGCAAAACTCACGATCGACGTAACCTGCAGTAGCAAAACTAGGAGATTTTGCATTCTATTAGTTGTGTGTTAATCAAGAGAAAAAGTAAGGAAAATAAGCCTAAACCAGGAAATTCTTACACGCCATTCGAGAACAGATGGGGAAGAGCCCAGAAAAAAAGTTGCTGTGAGCAGCGACAAATTTAGAAAAATACAACCTCTTTGAAACTAAAAAAAAAATATGGTTAAAGGTGCCCATTACATTAATACTTAAAGCAGCCGGGCTCCTGAGCATGCCTACAGAGTCCTGTTATCGTAGCTCAATCCGTTTAGGAGATACAGCAGAATGAAATTAGACTCCCACCTCCATCAAATTAAATGTTAATGTGAGGTTGATGGTAAACCGTTAAGTGATGGGAAAGTGATAGGGTTAATGAGCGTGCCAAATTGGAATGTCATAGGTTACATTGCTTGAGAAAGACTGCTAATAGAAATTTGAACTCCCCTCAAAAATCCACAATTTTATAAATTCTCTAGCCTGTGCCAAACTCTCCCTTAAAATATGCCTTGAAGCAAAAATTTTGTGTTCGTGGGCCAAAACGTGTAAAAACAGCAGCAAAACATGCCTCTAACTCAATGCTACATATTATATATTCATAGGGATTCAGGTAAGGTATTTGGGTAAGAGAGTTTTTTTATTGGTTAATAAGAGAGGGAGGGTTTTAAAAATTTTGGTTTTTAAAGTCGTTAGGGAAAATACGGGAATAGGCATTGAAAGAAGCGATTTTGTTGAGCCCAATTTTCGCTAACCAAGGGACACGATATTAAATAAATGAAATCTTAGGAAGAACGAATCTAAAATGGGAAATTATTACACAGCACTCGAGAATGTATGGGGAAGAAAGAAGTTTCAGTCAGCAGGGGAAAAATTTGGAGAATCCCCCCCTTGCCAAACAATTTGGAATATTAAAACTGGATAGAGATGCCCACCATCTTAACGGCTTAAAGCTACTGGGTCCCTGGGCGTGCTACAGAGTCCCGTTGCTGTAGCGTAAACCATTTAGGAGATACAGAAATTTAAAACTTTACCCTACTTAAAAGCACACAGTTAAGATGAGGTCGACGATACACCGTAAAATGAGAGTAACTGTTAGCCTTATGAGACTTACAAAACTGTAACTTCGTAGATTGAGCCTTCCAGAGATACTGAGAATCGAAAAATTAACCTCTCGTAAAAACTCGAAATTAGGCTGGGTGAAACTCCCTGTTAAGAGATGCCCCAAATACCAATTTTCATGTCCCTGTCAAGAACGGCGTAGAAATGGTGCACAATCGAAAATCGGATGTCGCAAAACGTCCCCCTACATCAAACAATCTCCTCCTATGATGATGACGGAAGAGGTGGGGATGGAAAGGGAAAGGATGGAAATAGGTACTGATGGAGGTGAAATGCCCCAGCCCTCAAAGTGGAAGGCGTTGCGCGCCCCCAAACTTTTNATAGGTACTGATGGAGGTGAAATGCCCCAGCCCTCAAAGTGGAAGGCGTTGCGCGCCCCCAAACTTTTCATTTTTAGCTCCAAACTTTTTTATTCATGTATACAGAATGGTTCACCAAAAGGGGCACCCCCAAAATTTCCGGAACGGTTTCAGATCACGAAATGCTGNATTCATGTATACAGAATGGTTCACCAAAAGGGGCACCCCCAAAATTTCCGGAACGGTTTCAGATCACGAAATGCTGTTTTTGCTAAATGAAATTACGTACAGGGGCATGTAAATTGTCGCAAATTGACTATTCGTACATGTGTTTGGAAAGAAATAATTAAACCACATCTAATTTTTCCTCTGGAAACATACATTTGATTTCAACGGCATCTGAAAGTACGTGCAAAGAGGAATTCAGTGATATAGCATATGCAATATAAAGTAACACAGGAACGCCAAAAAAGAATTTGCAAATACGATTAAGTAGACTGGGCTCCTAGCAAGGGGCAGTGGACCTGTACTCACAGCAGTAAGCAAACAACACACGCGGTGACTCATCCTGGCGGGACCGTTTCCTTATAGCAGTGTGGTGCATGCCTTAATGGTGCAAGGGGTACGGAATGCTATATTGGACAAGGGAGAGCACCACAGTGGAGAGAAGACAGGCAACATAAGTGCAAGTCTGATATCAATACATTACATTTTATTCAGATACTAATGTAATTCAGAAGATTTGTTTCCTAGTAATTAACTGTACTGATTAACGAATGCGTACGGACGCACAACACAAATATAACAAACCAACCGAAGAAGAAATGCAATCGCATCCGAATGTATAGTACAAAAGAGCACAGTTATAGTTGAAACACTTCACATTAGGTCATTTCACAGCATGTGCTCGATGTGTTTACCATCGACAGCAATACAGACCTCTAAACGCACATGTAACAAGCAACGAGCGGCCTGAAGTGTTTCTGGTGTAATGCCTCTGTAAGCTGCCACCATACGTTCCTGCGTGTCTTCTGCCGTCGTAGAAACTTCGTTGTACACCCTATCTTTCAGTGTCCCCAACAGAAAAAAAAAANTTCCTGCGTGTCTTCTGCCGTCGTAGAAACTTCGTTGTACACCCTATCTTTCAGTGTCCCCAACAGAAAAAAAAAAATCGAGATTTGTGAGGTCTGGGGAGAGAGCTGGCCATCATACATCACCACCATGCATTAACCACCGGTTTGGAAAAGTTTCATTTAACACTTACCTCGCAAATAACGCAAAATGCGCATGCTGAAACAACATATCACAATATATGTCGAACAGTATGTCTTCTAGAAGTACCAGTAAGGACTCTCTGATGAAATGGGCGTACATACAGCTGGTNTATATATGTCGAACAGTATGTCTTCTAGAAGTACCAGTAAGGACTCTCTGATGAAATGGGCGTACATACAGCTGGTCATTGCCCCTTGAATGAAGTATGGCCTTATGGCGTAGTCGCCAACAATTCTACACCACACATTCACTTTCCACTGTTGCTGGTGCTCCACTGCCGAACCCAACGTGGATTATATGTCGTCCAGTAGAGCATATTTCGTAAATTTATACGCCCATGGGTTGTGAAGGTTGCTTCGTCATTAAATAGAATGTTCTTGAGAAAATTGCTGTCATCCCTTACAGACCAGAACAAACCTACAAAACTGAACANTCGTCATTAAATAGAATGTTCTTCAGAAAATTGCTGTCATCCCTTACAGACCAGAACAAACCTACAAAACTGAACACACTGCTGGAAACCACCTTCATGTAATGTCTGATGGAAAGCCACCTGATTTGGATGGAATTTCCTTTGAAGCAGTATCCGTAACACACTTGTTTTACTTATTCCGACGAACCTGGATAGTTCTCGTATACCCATGTGGGAGTTTGCATTGACACGTGGCAACACATCGTGTAGATGCATGTCGCCCGTAGCAGTCTTTCGTCGCACTCGTATTGTGGAATTCCAATCACCTCGTGACAAGAGACGTGTGTAAATTCTTCGTATCGTTTGCCGTGAGATGGGCGTCCGATTAGGATATTTTTCACCATACGTTTGGACGGCTTGCTTGGCATTTCTGTCACACTCACCATAAATAAGTGAAGCTTCAAGTTTTGCCCTATTCGCGAACTCCATTGCGTATGTACAGCCACGCACTACAATACCACTTACCATAACAGATAACGGGGACGGGTGCTGTGCTGCTATTAAGAAACATATCCCGCCAGGATGAATCACGGCGCGTGTTGTTTGCTTACAGCTGCAAGTACAGTTCCACTGCCCCAAGCTACTGGTCCACCTAACTTAAGCATATTTACACATTATTTATTCGTATTTCTGTGTTACCTTCCATTGCATATGCTATAACACTGAATTCCTCTTTGCACATACTTTCAGATGCTGTTGAAATAATGTATGTTTGCAGGGAAAAATCATATGTTGTATTTAATTATTTCTGTCCATACACATACTGCGAATAGTCATTTTGCGACAAACTACTTGCCCCAGTGCGTATTTTCATTTAGCGAAAAAAAGCATTTTGTGATCTGTAACCGTTCCGGAAATTTTCGTGGTGTCCATATTAGGCAGACCATCCTCTTTATTTATACACTTAAGNCATATTTACACATTATTTATTCGTATTTCTGTGTTACCTTCCATTGCATATGCTATAACACTGAATTCCTCTTTGCGCATACTTTCAGATGCTGTTGAAATAATGTATGTTTGCAGGGAAAAATCATATGTTGTATTTAATTATTTCTGTCCATACACATACTGCGAATAGTCATTTTGCGACAAACTACTTGCCCCAGTGCGTATTTTCATTTAGCGAAAAAAAGCATTTAGTGATCTGTAACCGTTCCGGAAATTTTCGTGGTGTCCATATTAGGCAGACCATCCTCTTTATTTATACACTTAAGAGCCAAAAAATGGTACACCTGCCTAATATCGTGTAGGGCCCCCGAGCACGCAGGAGTGCCGCAAGACGAAGTGGCATAGACTTGACTAATGTCTGAAGGTATGCAGGAGGCAATTCACACCATGAATTCTGCAGGGCAGTCCAAAAATCCAATCTGCGCCAATTTGAGAAAAGGTTGCACGTCTGTCACGTTTAATGATTCCCGTCAGTCGTCGTTTGTCCCGTTCTCTCGCGATCTTTTTCCGGCCGCAGCGATGTCGAAGATGTGATGTTTTACCGGATTCCCGATATTCACGGTACACTCGTGAAATGGTCGTACGCGAACATCCAAATGTTATCGCTACCTCGGAGATGCTATGTCCCATCTCTCGGGCGACGACTATAACACCACGTTCAATCTCACTTAAATCTTGATAACCTGCCATTCTAGCAGCAGTAACCGATCTAGCTGCCGACCCCATCGCGTTACTCTGATTGGTTCCATACCTCTGTTATTTGCATACGCGCGCCTATACCAGTTTTTTTGGCTCTTCAGTGTATATATATATTTATTAATATATATAATATAAATGAATATGTTCGAAACCATATATTTGCATGTGCAATGATTTATATGGCACTCGAACTGAGTACTTATGTATTAATTGGGCCCTTCGAGGATATCAGTTAATGTTTTTCAGTCTATTTAAGGTAACAGACGCCTTTCTAAAATGTATAAATTCTCGGTATAAAGAATAAAAATCGGTTCTTCTTATTGAGACAAATGAAGCTTGCTGTATTATAAGTTGAATTTATAATTTTAAGTACTCGCAGCAGCAGTAAAATTCACACATGGCACAGCAAATAAAGTTCATGCTCGCCAAAACTTGTGTAATGTGCTGTTTTTAGTTTTATTGTGACACGCGGAGGACCTATTTGTCCGTCTAAGGTATAATTTCTCCAGAAAAATAACGTATTTAACTGAATTAATATATCATTATAACGTGTTTTTTTTCCTAGAAACAATTGAACACGGAGACGAATTTTTAGATTTTTGGGTGTCACAGTTAATCAAATTAAGTCAAATTGATCTTACAATTGTGTAGATCTTACGATTAAATTCATGGTAATCATATTATTTAACAAATATAACACGAAAGTTAAGTTAAAGACTACAAAAACTGCATAAGTAAGATTTTAATGCAATATTTAGGGGGGGGGGATCATAATCCGTCCAAACTCAAATAATGTCCCCATTGAAATAACAACCCTTTTCTTAGGAAGTGTGAAAAGTCATACTTTCGAGAATTTGCTGTACCTACATCACATGGATCTACAAACAATCGGTATAGAGATGTATAAAGGACCCTATAAAGTTCAAGCATTTTAAAATTCCAAAATGTGTTTTATTTTAAAAGCAGTTTATTTTACTTTTCAAGTTTTAGTTACATTGTGTGACAATATNCATTGAAATAACAACCCTTTTCTTAGGAAGTGTGAAAAGTCATACTTTCGAGAATTTGCTGTACCTACATCACATGTATCTACAAACAATCGGTATAGAGATGTATAAAGGACCCTATAAAGTTCAAGCATTTTTAAATTCCAAAATGTGTTTTATTTTAAAAGCAGTTTATTTTACTTTTCAAGTTTTAGTTACATTGTGTGACAATATTTTTCTCCTATATTTTTATACATATTAGGATTTTTGGTCATAAGTTGCAGTTTAATATTTTATTATTAAAATTAATGGAATTACTTTCCNTTTTATACATATTAGGATTTTTGGTCATAAGTTGCAGTTTAATATTTTATTATTAAAATTAATGGAATTACTTTCCTATTACATCTATTTTAAATTTTATTGCGACATCGTGAAATCACTTGTGTTGGCATTTGTAATTTCCGTGGCATAATGTTAGTGTACAGAATGTTTAACAGCATAATTTTATTTGATATAAAATAAACATATTACAACCAGGTCCAAAAAAAGATAACGATTATGAATTGAAATCTGACGTACTATTTACTGTGACCATTTTTCAGATAAAATTTTAAAATTGTAATAAAAATTCAAAATTGCGTGCTACTCTCCTGCAGGTTGTAGTATTGTTACAAACGCTTCAAGAAACATCCCATAGGTTGCAGGGCAGTGTAGACACGCAAAGATAATCACAGTACCTATTTAACGAGGGCTGTCCCACTTCAGACTTGAACAGGAACAGTGTTTTATTATTCAGTTTTGAGTAGTGAAGGTGTGAAACCCATCGAAATCCATTGAATAATGACACTTTAATACATTGATGCTTGTTTGTGACAGCAAGTTTACAAATGGAGTAGGAAGTTTAGAAAACGTGTGACTTTGTTAACAGAAGCTCCCTGCCAGGGTCTAGCACACCAAGATGTGACGCCCGAGAATACAGATGGAAAATCGCCGAGTGAAGGTTTATGAAATAGCAGGAATCCTGAACATTAGTCATGGCTCAAAAGACCACCTCATTCACGATATGCTCCATTTTCATTAAGTGTCGGCAAGGTGGTTACCATGAGGGTTGACTCCAGAATTTAAATAGCGACGTGTTGAAACCTGTGAGGAACTTAAGCAGAGCTTTGAAGCAGAATTGAGTTTTGAGATTTAGGCCGCACTTAACAACGAGGTCTTGAGAGCCGATGAGGGTGAAATGAGGTGAGAATGGAGCAGCACCAGAATGCAAGGGTGGTAGAAACGGGATATCACCGAGAAAACCCGCCAACTAGCGGCATCGTCTGGCACGATTCACACTTGCGTGAATCCTGAGTGACCCGGTAGGGGATTGAACCCGGTTCGCCTTGGTGAGAGGTGAGCAGTCTATCCACTCAGCCCCCACGGCCCCCTTTAAAGCAGAAGGTGATGACTTCCTTGCGATAACTGTTACTCAATACGAAACCTGGGTGCGCCACCATCAACCAGAAACAAAGAGAGCTAGCAAGGAATGGAGCAATTCATCATCAAAACCCAAGAAGTTCTGGCCACAACACTACCAGGAAGTTTATGCTGACCATATTTTGGGCCGAACTAGGCATAGTCTTTGAGCACTATATGCCTAGGGGGACCATTGTCACTACTGCCCCATATCCAGATCTCTTTAAGAATTATCTTTAACCATCAATCAGGGCAAAGCCACTTGGATTGCTATCTACTGTCGTTACTTTGCAACATGACAATGCTCAAACCCATATTGCCCATGCTACAGTTGCGACCATCCGAGACCTGCATTTTGAGTGTATTTTACATCTGCCATATTCACAAGGCATCAACCCCTANCTACAGTTGCGACCATCCGAGACCTGCATTTTGAGTGTATTTTACATCTGCCATATTCACAAGGCATCAACCCCTAGTGATTACCACATATTTGGACCACTCGAGGAGGCAATAAGAGGAAAGGAATTCCATTTGGATGAAGAGATACACCAGGCAGTGCATAAAAGGCTGCACACATAACCAAAATATTTTTTTTTTGTAGAGGAATCAATTGACTTTGTAAGCATTGGAGGACTTGTATTGAATGTAACAGAGACTACATACTNCTACAGTTGCGACCATCCGAGACCTGCATTTTGAGTGTATTTTACATCTGCCATATTCACAAGGCATCAACCCCTATTGATTACCACATATTTGGACCACTCGAGGAGGCAATAAGAGGAAAGAAATTCCATTTGGATGAAGAGATACACCAGGCAGTGCATAAAAGGCTGCACACATAACCAAAATATATTTTTTTTGTAGAGGAATCAATTGACTTTGTAAGCATTGGAGGACTTGTATTGAATGTAACAGAGACTACATACTNATTTTTTTTGTAGAGGAATCAATTGACTTTGTAAGCATTGGAGGACTTGTATTGAATGTAACAGAGACTACATACTTAAAGCAAACAGCTGTTACAATCTCGAAACTGGTAAAAATCTGACTGCATACTTCCTCACCCAAGACTCAGCGACCATACCATTCCAGAAATATTTCCAACTGCCTAACTTATTTGTCTGCTAATAGTCACAGCCAAGAAAATCCTCTTATAAAACAAATACGCTTAGAAAGTAAAATACTTGAAGCAGTTTTTTCTCATTTCTACACTTACATAGCAAAAATAACCATTTCAAAACGAGAAGTTACTGATAAAACTACAAAGCCTACTTTCCTCTACATGGGTACATAGGTATATGTTGAGAAACATATTAAACACTAGTGAGAAAATTACACATACAGAGTGTGTTACGAGGGATTGGAACCCAGAAAACGTCGTACCAAAAGCTAGTTTGCTATCAAATACTTCGCGGAGATAGGATTAGGAGCAACAAATTCGGATGTAATCTTATTGAAAGGGTTTACTTAACTACAATATTTACAGTGCCATCATTTTGAAAATAAGAGTATGGGCCTCTTAAAAATCGTAAGTTTACATTACCCACCGTAGCACTATATTGTGAAGAGTTTGGTGGAAATCGATTAATTGGTCCCTAAGTTATGATGTATAAAATTATTTTCTGATTTGATGGTATATTACAAAATTGTCCAAAAAATAAATATGTACATGATGATTCAAATAGATACTGTCTGCACAAAATATTTGGTAGAATTTGATTAAATTGTTTAATAGATATGACAAACTTATCAAAATAATTATATGGCTGTCATTTTAAAANTTTGGTAGAATTTGATTAAATTGTTTAATAGATATGACAAACTTATCAAAATAATTATATGGCTGTCATTTTAAAATCGGTATCTGACCACACTTAAATCGAGTAAGTTTACATGGCCACCTGTGTCACAAATGATGTACAAAATTTAGTGTAAATTAGAACAAAAGAATTGTCATTATTAAAAAAAAACCCCTTTCGGAAATCGATATAACTTTTAAAAATAGTTATGAAACTACCATTTTTTTAGGGACAAATTAGTTTTGTGAGCTTAAGTAAAAATATGTCAACTCTCTTCCCGAATGCACTTCTACACTCAACACATACAACATGACANGTTTTGTGAGCTTAAGTAAAAATATGTCAACTCTCTTCCCGAATGCACTTCTACACTCAACACATACAACATGACATTATCGTAACACCACACTTTAACTTCATCAATATTCCATGCAAATCACGTTTGTTAATGTTATGTTTATAGAGATACCCTACTTCGTACCAAACATGTGTTTGATCATGCAGTAGCATGCCTGCTTTGCATTCAAGAGGTCATTCGTTTAAATCCAACCGAGTCAGGATGTTGTTTACCTAAAGAGTTTTCCATCCCAGTTCCTGTAGAATGCTGATGCAGCTTTTTAATATGGAGTATACTGCTCACATAGGAAATCTTAATGCAAACAGTTTGGCAAATAAAAATTGTAGCTGTCAGGTAGCCCAAGTGTTGCATGTGCATCGGATTTTCTCATTTTGGTAACTAACCAATCGTATAGTTGCAGTATTAATTGAAATGAGTATATCTTTCAAAATCTTCCGATTTGTATTATGTTAGAGCACATTTAAAGAATAAACATTTTTTTTTACAATAGTGTGGATATTTAACGAAATATTACCACATGTTTAATATTCTGTCGTTAAACAGCATATAGCAAAATGTGATAGCAGAATTGAAACATTTCTTATAATGACAGCTGTCTATATTTTCTCCTTACTTTAGAGTAGTTATAAAATAGGGATTCATGTGAAAATGACACCTGGCGCTGGACGAATGGACTACCAATGACCATCTTGGATGATGTCACGATGGCCATCTTGGATGACCTTGACATATTTGAATTATGCAAATTAGGCCTATGCGAATTATGCTAAGGTCACCCATGCCAATTATGCCTATGATAATCGCACATAGGCGAATTTCGCATATGATAATTATACATGCACGCACACACCATTTGCCTGATGCCACCATATTGTTTTCGTCTTATGCTGATGAACATAGCAGGGAGGGTGCCATCTTGCCTTCGTCGTCGTCGTCTATAACGATACTTCTGTACGCGCCCACCAGAGTGCAGCACACACTCTTATTCCCCCAATCGCCAACAAGGGCATCACAATTTCCACTGCTGTCTGCTAGAAGTGCCACCACCATAATATTTGTATCTCAAGGCATATGCTAGGAGTGCTGTGGTCGCCAGATATATTCGCTTCTCCTGTCGTCTGCCACGAGTCCCGCTGTCGACTGCTAGAGAGCACCACCATCGTCGTTTCCGACGTCGGCCACCAGAAGCGATAGTGCTTCAGGTTGAATTCCTTCGTATAGAATGCGGGACCATCGCTCTTACGTGCATTATTCGGAGCATTAGAGCTAAAAATATTCCAGAGGCACACGGCTTCAATCTTACCACCTTTGGCTTGTCAGTTTGACGCCTTGACTACCGCACCAACGAAGCATGTAGGTAAGTGATGGTCGGAATGTGCTATATACTACTCACACGAGCTTATAAGCATAGTTAACTATAATTTTCTAACTATTTAAAATATAGTTCGCCGAACCCATATCATATACATCGCTCCTGATGTCAATCAGGGTGGTAGTAAAATTATATCATAACCCCACTTATAAGCACAGGTGACCACCAATTTTATTCCGCCGAAGCTATAGCCATCAAATTCATAATATAGGTTTAATCCCTGACGTCGATCAGGGTGGTTGGGAAATTATGATTTAACTTATTTTATAAACATAGTTGGCTGCCATTTTCCATCCAATGAAGCTATAGCCACCAAATTCATACCATATGCATCTCCTCTGATGTCAACCAGGGTGGTGGGAACAATTANCTGCCATTTTCCATCCAATGAAGCTATAGCCACCAAATTCATACCATATGCATCTCCTCTGATGTCAACCAGGGTGGTGGGAACAATTAAGCCTTAATATCACTAAGCATAGCTAGTTGCAATTTTCCATTCACTGAAGCTATATCTACCCAATTCATATCATAGATATCGCCAGTGATGTCGACTAGGATAGGGGGAACAATAATGCCTCTTAGGAACGTAGTTGGTTGCCACTTTCATCCACTGAAGCTATAGCCGCCATATTCATATCATAGACATCACTCCTGATGTCGTCCAGGGTGGTGGGGTCAAATATTTTTCCTTACCTCTCTTAAGCGTAGTTGTCTGCCATTTTCCATCCACTCTGNAAGCCTTAATATCACTAAGCATAGCTAGTTGCAATTTTCCATTCACTGAAGCTATATCTACCCAATTCATATCATATATATCGCCAGTGATGTCGACTAGGATAGGGGGAACAATAATGCCCTAACCCCTCTTAGGAACGTAGTTGGTTGCCACTTTCATCCACTGAAGCTATAGCCGCCATATTCATATCATAGACATCACTCCTGATGTCCAGGGTGGTGGGGTCAAATATTTTTCCTTACCTCTCTTAAGCGTAGTTGTCTGCCATTTTCCATCCACTCTGNCGTCCAGGGTGGTGGGGTCAAATATTTTTCCTTACCTCTCTTAAGCGTAGTTGTCTGCCATTTTCCATCCACTCTGCTATATGTGCCAAATTCATTTCACAGGTATCACTCTTGACTGTAATCAAGGCGATAAATAACAATTAGGTAATACACACTCTTAAAGGCATAGTTGTACGCCATTTCCAAACCATTTACGCTCGTAAAACATGTAACAATCAACCATAAATGTAAAGAAAATAAAGGTAGGTATACATAAAATTGTGCTGCAAGCATGACAGTATTTAGAAGTTACAGATGCATATTGGAGTTAGGGTTTGAAAAAGCAAACATACATGCCGGTCCACGCATGACACCACCAGATTCATCGCACGAGCATGTCTTATTTAATCGTGGGTTACAGTAAAATACATACATTATATTAGTAATACTTAGAAAAATTGTCAGCCTAACATGATGGTTGGTGACCTGCCACCTCGTTAGCGAGAGTAACATAACAATCAGCAATACCTGAAAAAAATAACAATGTATAAAATTGCAGCACGAGCATGGTATACATAGTCATTGGTTACATTTAAACACATACGCATTAAATTAACTAAGGCACACGTGTGGTTCTGCATACAATTTAGGAATGCACACGTCATCAGTCCGCACCAAGCATAGAAGAGTTACGGTCACAGAAGACCTCGAGGCGTTGTGAGCCATCGTGTGCCTTTGTACTGTAGCGTAGCTCGGTCGGGAGTGTACGGGTCCTTTTTAAGGCCTCAGGGGAAATCGTTTCCTATTCTCCTATACTAACCAGAGCTATCTGCTCTGTTTCAGACATAGTGTATGTTCTATCTTTAATACTGACACGATATACAATGATTGATGATTGTGCAATACGTGTTAGTTGGTAAATGCTTANTATGTTCTATCTTTAATACTGACACGATATACAATGATTGATGATTGTGCAATACGTGTTAGTTGGTAAATGCTTATAACTCTTTTCATTTTATATCTGCTAGCATCAGTGCATAGCAGTGTCGACATTAATTATCTCGCACTTCTTGGCTCCGTGACGGTATTTTTCTTAGCCTTATGTAATATACAGTGCCTGATGCTTGCGCTATGTGCGTCAGTTGATAAGTGCTTATAACTATTTTCCATCAAATTTATTTTTTTTATCTTTTCATGANACTTGCGCTATGTGCGTCAGTTGATAAGTGCTTATAACTATTTTCCATCAAATTTATTTTTTTTATCTTTTCATGACTACATGACAGAGTCGTCTCTTGGGTGACAAATTTTTTTAATTTATGTTGTTTATTGGCAAGCAAAGGAACACGGCATTTACAAATCATGTAATGTGTCTCCAAATTATAACCCCCACTAGTATATAGTGTATCGCAACTGACACATTGAAGAATTTTTTGAGGCTTATCCTCGTGAACATGTCTCTTTTCATGTCGTCGAACAGCAGGATGTGGTGAACTGTTGCAAGGAAAGTTGTGTTTTTCTCTGGCTTGACTCTTTTTACTGGTTCCTGCTGCGTGGGCCGAGTGTGTACAGCAGTGAGTAAGCACTAACATACATTCCGACAATTCACCACATGTCACAGTCTTCGAGTATGACAGCTTTTTACTAAAATTCTTGGCAAAATGGCAAAGCTGAGATCACTATTACTGTCTGTGGAACCGATGGGTATTTTTTATAATAGCGACTCGATATTTCATCGTGTTCGCAGCACACTTGTGTATATCTTAGTCCTTTATTATTTAGTACGTGAAATATTTTTCATGTATGGGGTGGTTTCTTAGGTTATATGCGATTCCCCTCAGCCCAAGTGTTAGGCTGATGGTGTTTTGCAACCCTCAACCCTTACTGCCGAATCGCATCGCTACAGCCCCCTGTGCTAGCTCAACCGTGGAGCTGCAGACTTAATTGGTGTTTATATTGACACCGCATGCCTCCGGAATCTTTTTACGCAAATTGTACTGAGTAATGTGTGCACTAGTGAGAGTCCTTCCTGCCGTGCATCGGAAATTAACCTTATCCATCGACACCGGGGCAGCTAGCGGCTGACATCGGAAACGCATACGACGTCAGCGTCCCGGACATGTGACAGGGGAAACGAAGATGGCCGACGACCTCCGCACACCTAGCAGATGATGGTTGCGCCCTCTGGAGAAACGAAGATGGTCGGCATCTGTGGTTCACTCAAACAGATGGCAATGAAGACAAGATAGCAGTCACCTGTGGTGTATGCTAGCAGACAACGGTGAAGGGAAGATGACCTATGGTGACATGATGGTGATGGGTGTTTGATGTGTGTATGCGTGAATGTAATTATCGTGTGCTTAATTGACATGTGCAAATTTCGCATATGCGCAATTATGTGATTTTCTGTCAGTTTGTGTGCTAATACATGCCTGATATATAGAATTAAGCAATCTACAAAGATGAGTTATGGTCTACGGGCCTAAGTTCGAGACTCGAAACTATAACACAATATTAATTCTCTTTCGGACTTTTAAAATGTCCGGTACTTCTTCCCAGTGACCAGTGATGGGAGAATGTTACAGTAATGTATAAGGAAGGCAAAATGCGAGTTTTGGAAGAATAATTCAAGAGTCGTAATGAAATAGGAGGTTCGCAGTTTAATAAAAAGCATGAATTTTCGAAAACATAAATGTGTTCGCTATGTACAAATTTGGAGATAGTTGAAGAATGAATGTAATTTCTGTGTGTATAGGAGGGGACGGACGACTCACAGATTACAATGACTTTATCTACAACGAATATTTTTTTACACAGCTGTAACACGCACCACGTCCCTCCTCCCCCAATCCGTTCGTCCCGCTACAAAAGCGCAGCTTCGACGTACCCTCTACTGGGAGCAGTCGGCCCGATTGTGGCGGTCACCTCCTCCACGACTCCTATACCGGCGACGTGCACTGGAGTCCACCACCCGTTTGCTACCACCTGGGTACTGCTGAAGTCAGGTGATGGTCCCGCTTTCATGCCCTTAAGAGAGATCTTTTGAGGGCGTGATAATTCGGGGCAACCAATACTGCCAATAGACATCCTCAGTAAAAATACTGCCAGGGAAATGAATGCAGCAAGTGAGACACAGTGGTTACAGTGTTCACAAAACCCATTTTGTGCCCCTCCATTCCCTGTTTTCGTCCCGTGCGTGTATTTTGCGTATAGTATGTGTGTGTGAGTAAAGTGTTCAGTAAATTTTGGGCTTTGATAACACGTAAACAAACCCCGTATTTTTGCGCCCCAATNTCGTCCCGTGCGTGTATTTTGCGTATAGTATGTGTGTGAGTAAAGTGTTCAGTAAATTTTGGGCTTTGATAACACGTAAACAAACCCCGTATTTTTGCGCCCCAATGAAAACGGGCTTTGTAAAATACGTATTTAAGCATGACTACCAACACCCCTCCTGGGGTCAGAGTGGACTCGTCCAACGCGAGCCACCTGTTTCCACCCGGAAATTGCCATAAATAAAGGTGCAAGTGATTTTTCCTTTAATAAAATAAAAATGCTAAAACGTAAAAATATCCAATGTACACGCAACAGACTGGGAGAGACAGGCTGGTGGTATATTTAAATTATGTTGCGTATCAAATTTATTACCAATTCAATTTCTTTTTATGCTGAATTTTCTCCTGCAGATTAATAATGCAAAGTGTTCTTGTATTTCAGTGGTGTGTAAGTGTTTTGTATGTATTTGTTTTCCCAGTAAATGTGCCAATGTTTTTTTTATATACTTGGCGCGCTTAAGAGCAGAGATCCCTACCGGGCCCGCCATGCTCGACCATTTGTTGGTTCTGCATTCGCTGAAAGAACGGACGTGCTCCGCGCGCCACCAGGCTCTTCAACATTTTTATCGGTCTTTAGTGTATGAACAGATATTAATTTTATTCTGGAACTTAATTGACTTCACTTCTTTGCTTAGCCCGGGGGCTGTGCCATTCTCAGCCCCGCCAGCTCGAAACGTGCCGGGGGTTTAATTTACTTAATTATTTCATCGGTCATGTGCCCCTTTGTCAGAGTCGGCTGCTAGCACACCTTAATGCTGGAACCATGTAAGTGCCTCGTATGAGGAAATAAACTAGTGAGTAAAATCAGTGCAAGTGATATCTTATTTCACTATCGGTCGCTTCACAACCGCGTAACCTAACTATGGAATAATAGTCAGTGTTAACAGACAAGCAACACTGCGTGAAATAACCGCAGGAATCAATGTGGGACGTACGACGGACGTGTCCGTTAGGACAGTGCGGCGAACTTTGGCTGTACTGGGCTATGCCAGCAGAAGACTGACTCGAGTGCCTTACTAACAGCACGACATCGCCTGCAGGAGAGGCTCCTGGGCACGTGACCATATTGGTTGGACCCTAGAATACTGGAAAACCGTGGCTTGGTCAGATGAGTCCTGATTTCAGTTGGTAAGGGCTGATGGTAGGGTTCGAGTGTGGCGCCGACCCCACGAATCCATGGACCCAAGTTGTCAACAAGGAACTGTGCAACCTGGTGGTGGCTCCATAATGGTGTGGGCTGTTTATACATGGAATGGACTGGGTCCTCTGGTCCAACTGAACCGATCATTGACTGAAAAGGGTTATGTTCAGCTACTTGGAGACCACTTGCAACCATTCATGGACTTCATGTACCCAAACAACGATGGAATTTGTATATATGACAATGCGCCATGTCACCGGGCAACAACTGTTCGCGTTTTGTTTGAAGAACATTCTGGACAGTTCCAGCGAATGATTTGGCCACCAACATCGCCCGACATAAATCCCATCGAACATTTATTGGACATAATCGAGAAGTCAGTTCGTGCACAAACGCCTGCACCGGCAACACTTTCGCAATTATGGAATTCTATAGTCTCCGCATGGCTCAATGTTTCTGCCGGGGACTTCCAACGACTTGTTGAGTCCATGCCAAGTCGAGTTGTTGCACTTCGCCGGGCAAAAGGAGATCCAACACGATATTAGGAGGTATCCCATGACTTTTGTCGCCTCAGTGTATATCACCAGATTGTGTGTAACCAGTTTCAGTTATATTCTGCGCCTGGAGGTTGTCACATGACGTGGGTGATAATAAAATACCTAAATATGCAGAAATAACACAAACATTTATTTATGTATCGTGTTGAATTTTTTCCCATTAGGTGATGTTTCTAGAGATTATCTGGAGATAGTCTCCAGTACCACCAGGGTGCATAAATGTTTTGTCAAGGTGGACTTAACTAAAATAATTGTAAGCGATGAGTTGGTTTCTTGTTCAGTGATTTCTTGTTCTGTGATGTATACCACGCATTGAAAGGTATTTTATTCATTGTGGTTTGTGCTTCTGTTGAGCTCACATCGATAGCTACGAGATGCCTTCGTGATCTCCAGGTTTTCTGTGTGTATGAAACAGATACACAAGTTTTTTCAGTGAAGGTGAACTTCTTCTCTTTATTTTTTGGGACAACTGACAGCAGAGTACATATATCGCTGAAATGTATGTGTTGCGATGCTTCCTTATTTGACACTACAAAGTGCAGACATTTAATTTTAATTATATATAAATAAAAAATTTGGGGGTTGAGCGGAGCGATTTATGTGTCATCTGTTTCACAATTAACTTACAATTGTAGCACTACAAATGGAACCTATTAAATCATGGACATGTATATAATATTTAAAACGATATAATTTATTAACTTGTGCAGTATAACTGAATTCCTTCCGTAAAGGGAAGAGTATATGTGACTTGGCTGGTCCTGCCACTACCTGCTTGAGGTTAATGACGCCGTTTAGGCACCCTGCATCCTGGAGGCTAATGCACTTCTCAGTCGGTGTATGTGCCATCCCTTCGACATGCCGAGTCCTGCACGGTGCCTATGCCTACAGCCAACCACCTGGCTGCCTTACAGGTTCTCGAGATGGTAGTTGATCACACAATGCAGTACGGCATGGATGTATTTCACTGTTAGTGTTGCGGGTTGTTAGTGTTTGCTGTTATCTGAGTTTGACAGTTTAATTTCAATTGGATCGTAAGGAAATCGTTTACTATTCTGCTGTACTAACCAGAGCTACCTGGTCTTGTCTAGCATCGTATAAGATGTACAGCGCTCGACACTTGCGCAATATGCACCGGTTGGTTAATGCTTCTAACTATTTTCCTTTACATTTTATTTTTATATATGTTTGGACTAGTGTGTAGCAGTGTCGTCCTTTTTTTCTTCCGCACATTTTGGCACCGCGACAGTATTTACTTTTAGTCTAATGTGACATACGGCACTCGATTCTTATGTTATATGTATCAGCTGCCTAGTGCTTATAACTAATTTCCTTTACAATTATTTGTTTTATCTGTTTACATCTGCATGTAGCAGAGGCTACTCTTGTGCTACTTATGGTTTAAGTGATTGTTGTTTAGTGTCAAGCAAAGGAACACAGTATTTACAACTAGTTTAATGTGTACTGCACTTGTCGCATTGTAGACATTTTTGAGGTTGGACCTGGTGAAAATTCGCTCCTTCCATGACGCAGACCATTCCACCCTTTTACTAAAATTCTTGGTGCAATAGCAACACTGCTATTACTATTACGTGCTGCGGAACCATCTGGTATTTTTTTATAGTAATGGCTCGATATGACATTGTGCTCATGGCGTACTTGTGTATATGTTGGTCCTTTACTATATATTACGGAATATATTATTCATGCATGGGGAGGTTTCATATGTTACACGCAGTTCCCCCTGGCCCACATATTAGGCTGATGTTGTTTATTTGTTTTAATGTACTTGTGTGTTAACATAACCCACGGCGACTATGTACGCCATGTTCGCGATGCAAGTGTACAGAGAGTTTTTTTTTTCATTTATGGCTGGTTTTTATGCGTTACCCATGCTAATGAGGCTACAGGACACCGGCCCTGGAGTTAGGCTTATTGTATATATATATACACACATATACACATATATTACTGGATCCTACGACTAGCTACAACATGCTCGCGGCACAATTGTATATTCCTTACATTTTTTTCATACATGTTCGGTTGTTGTGTTTTACCCATGCTAAAGTTAATTTCTGTATATATTTTCTATATTATTATCACTTTTTATAAAGTCGGGATGGCAGTGGATAAAAGGATGCTTGTAGACGGTAAGGGTATCCAAGATGGTTGACACCCACAGCAGCAGACGACAAAGGTAGTGGTGGGTGATTGTCGTATGTGTACCGGCATGTAGGTGTGCTATTTCAGACCCCACACTCCTACATTCATCGGCAACTTCTAGCTACTACGTCATGCTTGCAGCACTGCTGTATGTATATTTATATTTATTTTCTTTACATATATTGCTGGTTGATAATTTTCCCCGAACTGAAACGTTTTGGAAATGGCACCCAATTATGCTTATAACAAGGTTTATGTCCTAATTACCCCTATCACCTTGATCACAGTCTGGAGTGATACCTGTGATATGAATTTGGTGGCTATAGCTTCAGTGGATACAAAATCGAAGCCAACTCTCCTTATAAGTGGGATTTGAACTGCAACCCTGATCGACTACAGGGGCAATCAATACGACATGAGTTTTGTGGCTATAGCTTCAGTAGATATAAATTTGCAGTCATTTGTGCTTATAAGAGAAGTTAGTGCATAATTTACCTCACCACTCTGATCGATATCTGGGTCTATGTCTATAATATGAATTTGGCTACTATATCTTTAAAAGTTCGGAAATTATTGGTAACTATGCTTATAAGTTCGTGGGAGTCATATATAAAACTTTCCGACTATCACTTAACTGCTTGCTTCGCTGGTTCTGAGGTCAAGGTGTCCGACTGACGAGCCAAAGGTGGCAGGATCAAAACCATGAAGCTCTGGAATTTTTTGAGCTCTCCTGCGCCAAATAATGCACGTAGGAGCGAGGGTCCCGCCTGCTACGCGTCGGCTCTCCCGGCAGCAGATGTCAGAAACGACGACAATTGTTGCACTTTCTAGCAAACGACGATGGCGGTGCTCCTGATGGACGACAGGAGAAACTAATTTATTTTACACATGTAAAATCCAGTGTGTGAGATTTATTTAATTCGATTTCATGGCATTTTAATTCCTTGCGGTCCTCCCGTAGAGCAAGATATAAGCAAGACATTGCTGAACTTTAGCCCATTTTTACCAACACTGAAAGTTTACCCTTTTTTATTCCCTGCTCTGCTGCATGTCACGCTTATTTATTTCAATATAGATCGTAATTTAAAAGTGCGGATTATTTTGTTGGCAGTTAAATAATCGTGTATGTATATATCTATGAGTATATACATATTGTTATTCTCTAACCCCTACTGAAATAAAATCAAAGATGGGAGAAGGGAAGAAAGGTAATGTTTTATTAAAGTAGAGTGAACATTATTTAGTGAGGAACTCGCCGTGTCTCGCACTCCAGGCCCTCTGCCTAGATATCCACCGGCTCCTCGTCTGGCCGCAGACTGCGACAATCTCTTCCCTCGCAGTGCAGTCCACACTTCGCTCCCTTCCACATGTGTGTGTTGTAATGATTTCTGATTGGCTCCCGCTGAGTACTTGAGGTGGTATATGATTATAGTTTGTTGAATTTAGTCTGGAATGTCCTGATGTCTGCTGGGCCAACATTTCCTGTTGTTCTCTAAATTGAATTTTTAATTGTTAGAGATTGCAATCCAGCTTGCTGTTATGGTTATTTAGTTTTGTGAACTTGCCTGTGGCCTCCTTCACAAGAATTGTTACAACAGGTTGTGCACATTAGGGCCATATAAATCATCATACTGAACCCATGAACAATACAGAAATATGTAGGCCTAATAATAAAATGTGTTTTACCATTTTTTCTTGACCAACTGTGTATTTTTTTTTTCAAATGCTGTGTTTTGCTTAAAGATGTCTTATTATTATCAGAAATGGATACCTTCATTTAGCTACTAACAGTCTTGATGCAGGATGGCGTCCTGCCTCTCAGACCGTTTGCCATGCCGCACATCCACCGCACCAACCCGCACTAGCATGTAATAAGTGCAGAGCAAGTGCTGAGTGCAGTGCAGTGTAGTGAAAAAATGCCTTGCAACACGATGGTGCGTTATGGCAGACCCAGCGCACGTAATTTGTAGAGCAATTAAAAGGCAAATAATTAAAATCAAAGAAAGACACACTAAGAGATTGAATGCTCAAAGCGTTTCAGTTAATTCTTTAATTCACGTATTTTTCACCTCCATTATTTCACCCTTGTTTCATGTCATCCAAGCTTAAATTGTAACTGTTTTTATTTAAGGTAATAGTATGTATTTATTTTGTTAATGTTTCATGCATGTGTTTGTGTCATTTATTGGTAGCACGTTTTACAGGCAACAGAAAGTAGTGCAGGCGAGGCGCTGGCCACAATAGTTCGCGCCACGCAAACTCGCCAGATTCAGTTGCATTCTAATGTCTCAAGGGGTCGGTCTCGTCGCACGCGTGCTTTAGGTGAACTCAGCTTTCGTGCACCGAACCATGTAGTTTTCAATACTAACGTCTATCTGGGAACCGTTTTCCTTTAATTTTTTTTTCACCTGGAGTCACCACCCCTTCTTCCTCAGGACTTGCATCGCATGGGGAAGCATAATTTTCACCTTAAATCCACAGTGGCCATTCACGTCCTTTTCCTCCGTGTAGCCTGTCTGGCGGACTTGCAGGCCAGAACCCGCTTTTAAATTGTCATCTAGTTTGATGTAATTGTTTGCACAAGGATAAATACATGCGAGTTTTCATAGTTCGTATCTTTTATTTAAACACTGCCTTCGGACGTTTCGGGATACGGGTCTCCTACAACCCGCCTTCACCCTATTAAACGTAAGTCACCTTAACAATCAGTATGCTCAACTCAGAGTTTTTCACCTCGAAAGGCGTGTGGGTCAGCCTGAATAGGCCCACAACACATCAGACGTAATTATCAGGAGTAAGGAACGTCTGATTCTCCTGGCCTGAGGGGCTCATCCAACAATTTCACCGAGGGACTGCATACGTCCGGGCAAATTGCCCGCCATACCCTGAGATCAGCATCATTATCATCAGCAGCAATCATCGACACTGCCTGCCAACGGTGTCTGGCACATAGTTGGGTATCCCATCACAAAATCCACCTAACAATGTTTGTACCATCCCTTCAAATTCCATTTAGCCCAACACCACACGGCCAACAGGCGTCAATCTAAAATCACCAGGTGCTACCATGCGAAAAATGAACAGAACACATTTACCCTCCTTCCCTCCCCAGTCAAACACCAATCGAATGATTTCGCTAATGTTGCAGTGCAATGTATTTCGCTGCTGCAAAGCCAGTTTCGGGAGTTCCTTTTATGACTGTGTATCACATTCAATAGAGCCATTCGTAAGTTCCCTGAGGAATCCAGGCAAAAGAAAGAGGTATTTAAATATTTCTATTGCTGTTTAAAAATTGTCACTTTACACACCAGTGCGGAGTTTCATTTTTAATATGAGTTATTTTGTAACTAACATAAAAGTAATGCATTTCTAGGAGAGGGGAGTTTGGTTTCCGATGCGTTTTCCACAATATTTATTACAGGGTCGGTATGGGTATGGTCTTGAAATTGAAGATGGAAAAACATACAGAGAAACATCAGTTCGAAATTGCCACTACTCATAACATATAGCAGTGCAGGAGTTACAAATTCGATTTACCATACTAAGGCAACTCTCACGCATGAGGTGCATTATTTAAATTTTTAATCAAGCCAACTAAATTATTATATAACGCTCAACGTATTTGAATTTTGGCAATCTAAATTATGAAATGAAATGCAAAACAATCTGCGAGAATTCGGAAAATATCATTTGGGCTTGTTTGTTAACCGATGAAAATTGTTATATTTTCCAGAAAAATAATGCATAGTCTATCACAGATCCTGTATAGAGTAGCTGGGAGGACAACGGGGGAATAATAATATTGTTAACCATTCCATTCGAGGTACATGTGAAACAACAAAAATAACGCTGTCAAGGTTGGAGCGTTAACTATAACGATTTTATGATGGATCACTTGATAACTGCAAATCTTGTTGGTGACTTATTGATGCTACCTACTCTCATTATCTCGTCTATATATCATACACCATGATCATTCATTTCGCATTGTGATAACAGAAAGAAGTATTTCATTACCTTTTTGATACTTTTGCATGTGGCTTATTACTAAATTCAACAGACAAGCCCTGAGATGGGGGAGAGGTCAGTGAGAGTAGACTTAATGGCCTCCCCTGCTCATTCTTGTTTGCGATTTCTTAACACAGGAACTGCTGAAATTAAATTGAAGCAATCTTGCATAACTGCATTTGCTTTACCAATATTGATGAAACTTTATATTTGACAACCAAAGATAATTTCTTTGATACATATTTATTTATATCCTCAAACAAGTTATTTTTAATAATGTATCTGTTTTCAGGCATATAATTCCATTAAAAATATTGATTTTCAAAATTATAAATAAATCTTGACATTACTGGGAACAAAAATATTACTTACATCAGCAATGATATTTCGTANGATTTTCAAAATTATAAATAAATCTTGACATTACTGGGAACAAAAATATTACTTACATCAGCAATGATATTTCGTATAAACATATCCTGATTTCGGCAATAGGCTCTACACAAACTAACTTTAAAAGATAATATTCAAGTGCAAAACTTTCGAGACTAACTAATGTTTGCAGAAATTAAATTTCAAGAATTATTACTGTTGCTCATAAGAAAAATGCATTTCAGAGGTTTTTTCAAATTTACATAAACGTGTGTATTTATACTTAAACTTACACTGTTAATGATAANAAAATGCATTTCAGAGGTTTTTTCAAATTTACATAAACGTGTGTATTTATACTTAAACTTACACTGTTAATGATAACTGCTGAAGAGATGATAAGTAAGATATATATGTAATGATAAGGCATATAAGTTATTGTTGGTCTATAAATTTTACTCTGTTTTCGCTGAAACGGATATTTGAAACTGTGTAAGTTGTAAATGTTTTAGTTGCAAATATGTTTGTGTATTTTAATAGCTAAACAAAATTAAGACGACCATTCATTAAATGGCTTTGTTTAGTACGAAATTTTGAACATTTGTGTAATTCAATCAAAGAAAATATTTTTCCAAAGCTGTAAAGCATTCTAGACTAGAGATATAAAAATCAAGGAAAATAGGAATGTGATTTCTGAAAGAAGTATTAGTACACATACATATTTACGGGTGTTTCCTTTGTATTGTGTTTAGCTACTACTAAAGTGTTTCAGTTAATTTCAGTATTGCTGAAACATTGTTTCGCAAAGAATCAAATTACCAGTAATTTTAGCAGTGCTCACGCCCTGTAATGCGAGATTACTGCATTCCTCCGGGTGCGAGTCCAACCTTGAGAGCAGTTAGATCCAATCTACTCCTTATGTATATCAGAATACTTTAGGAAATAAAACTAATTGCATATCTGTTTTTCTTCAGCCCTTCCTGATTGATGGGTTCAAGTTCGACCTGAGAATATATACACTGATCATGTCATGCGACCCTCTTCGTGTTTACGTCTACAATGAAGGTCTCGCGAGGTAAGTCACAACTCGTCTCGACCTGGACAGCGACTATGGGCACTAGGGAGACTGATAAAACCTGTTGTGTGCTCCACCAGGTTTGCGACGAGCAGATACCAAGAGCCGACTATGGTCAACATCTCGAACGTGTACATGCACCTCACCAACTACTCAGTGAATAAACACAGCCGCACCTACATGATGGACGACGAGACTGGCAGCAAGAGGTACAATACAACAATTTATGCTTTCTTTAATGTAACCAGGCAGTGCCGAATCTTAATTTAATGGGTGAGGACTTGAACAGATCGTGTTAAATATTAGGTATATTCCTCTCAGGTTGCGAAAAAAACGGGATTCCTTATTAGAGAGTTTGACATAGAGAAAATATATTCTGCAAGGTGCGCTGGTATTCCAAAGAGTCTGTTCTTAAACTGGTATTCAAAGAAGATACTCTGCTTGTTTGTTTACAAAGATTTGTGTTTGTGTTGAATTATTATACATACTAACCCCTGCGAAAATATTAATTACACTATTAACTTTATTGTGTAACTATCATGATATCATTCCAGTTGTGTTTCTAATAACCCAAAGTACAAGTACAATTGTGTTTGGCACTGAGCNTGTAACTATCATGATATCATTCCAGTTGTGTTTCTAATAACCCAAAGTACAAGTACAATTGTGTTTGGCACTGAGCTTTCATAAACACGCTTATTTTCGTAAAACCAAAACACTAATGAGTAATTGTAAAATGGGATTCATGCGAAATTGGCACTGGGTGCTGAACGACTCGACTAGCGATAGCCATCTTGGATGATGTTACGATGGTCATCTTGGTTAACCTTGACTTTGACCTGTGCGAATTATGCAAATTACACCTATGTAAATTATGCTAGTGTCGCCTAAGCCAATGATGCCTATGCTAATCGCACATATGCTAATCGCGCATATGTTAATTATGCACACCCAACAACAATCACCCGTCGCCATCTTGCCTTCGATGTCCGCTGCTGTACAATGTAGGGAGGCTGCCATCTCACCTTTTTTGCCATCGTCTGCTAGCATGATACTTCCATAAATGCCCACCAGAGTTCAGTACAGACTTGCATTCCCCCAATCGCCCACTAGGGCAACACCACTTCCACTGTAGTCTCCTAGCAGCACCACCACCGCCATCTTAGTTCCATAAGGTGTCTGCTAGGGGCGCTGTGGTCGTCTGCCATCTTCGTTTCTCTTGCCGTCCATCAAGAGCACCACCATCGTCTGCTAGAGAGCACCACCATTGTCGTCGTTTCTGACATATGTAGCAGGCAAGACCCTCGCTCTTGCGTGCATTATTCGGCGCAGGAGCGCTCAAAACGTTCCAAGGGCACACGGTTTCGATCCTGCCACCTTTGGCTGGTCCGTCGGAAGCATTTCCCTGGACCAACTAAGCATGTATGTAAGTGATGGTCGGAACGTACTATATACGACACCTACGAACTTATAAGCATAGTAAGCAACGATTTACGAACTGTTAAAGTTATAGTCGCCAAATTCATATAATATACATAAACCCTGACATCGATCAGGGTGGTGGGTTAATTATGCCCTAACACCTCATGTAAGCAAAGATGACTGCAAATTTCCATCCCCTGAAGCTATAGCCACCATATTGATATCACATTCATCGCCCCTATCGTCGATCAGGGTGGTTGGAGCATTTATGCTTTAATCCCTNTAGCCACCATATTGATATCACATTCATCGCCCCTATCGTCGATCAGGGTGGTTGGAGCATTTATGCTTTAATCCCTTCTACAAGCAAAGTTGGCTGGCATTTTCCATCTACTGTAGCTAAATCCACCAAATTTATATCATAGCCATCGCTCATGACATTGATCAGGGTGGTGGGGACAATAATGCCGTAACCCCTCCCATTAGCATAGTTGGCTGCCATTTTCAATCTGCTGAAACTGTAACCACTAAATTCATACTATAGACATCTCTCCTGACATCGACCAGGCTGTTAGGTCAATTATGCCTTAAACTCTATTATAAGCATAGTTGGCTGCCATTTTCTATCCACTAAAGCTTTAGTCACCAAATTAATATCACAGGTATCACTCTGACAGTGGAAATATATAGTGATATAAAAAATTACCATCACCCTAACCTGAGGGCCGGTGGCCTGCAGCCTCATTAGCACAGGTAACACAACAACCAACCATACAATGAAAAAAAATAATGATATGTTCAATTGCATCACGAACATGGTGTACATAGTCGTGTGTAACATTAAAACATACATGCATTAAACTAAATAAACACCATCAGCCTAGCATGAGGGCCAGAGAAATGCATGTAACATATACGAAACAGTCCCATGCATGAAATATAAATCGCATAATAAATAATAAAAAACCAACATATACACAAGTGTGCCTTGAGCACAATGTCATATCGAGCCGCTTTTATAAAAAAAATCCAGATGGTTCCGCAGCTCATTACAGTAATATCCATTTTACTATTGTGCCAAGAACTTTAGTAAAAGGGTGGAATGGTCGGTGTCATGAAAAGAGCGAATGTTCACCAGGTCCAACCTCAAAAATTTCTACAATGTGACTAGTGCAGTACACAATAAACTACTTGTAAAGATTGTGTTACTTTGCTTGCCACTAAACAACATTAATTTGAACCATAACTAGCGCAAGAGTAGCCACTGCTACATCCAGATTGAAAGAGATAAAAAAAATTTGTAAAGGAAATTAGTTATAAACACTTACCAACTGATGCATATTGCGCAAGTATCGAACAACGTACGTCTCGTTAGGCTAAAAAGAAACACTGTCGTGGAAGCGCAAAGTGCGGGAGAGACAAGGACAACACTGCTACACACTAATGCAAATAGATATAAAAATAAAATGTAAAGCAAAATAGTTAGAAGCACTTACCAACCGGCGCATATTGCACAAGCATCGAGCACTGTACGTCACATTATACGATGCTCGACAAGACCAGGTAGTCCTGGTTAGTACATCAGAATAGCAAACGATTTCCTTGCAAACCGACTGAAATGAAACCATCAAATTCTGATTACAGCCAACACCCACAACCCGCAACAATAGCAGTGGTGGAATACATCCGTCCCATCCTGCATTGTGTGATCAACTACCATCTCGATAACCTGTAAGGCAGCCAGGTGGTCGGCCGACGGCATAGGCACCGTGCAGGACTCGGCGAGTCGAAAATGTTTGTCATGGGTTCTGCAGATGTGTCATCAAGTTCGTCAGCTGTGGCTAATGCATCGTCAATTGACACATCGACCTCTGTTCCAGACACAACTGTATGGTCAACCACCTCTGAACCATTCCGAGGTTATAAGTGCTGATTTTGTATAAAGAACTTCCCTTGCAGCAGCAGTAATCGATGGCATTGTAAACATGGTTGTACAAAGAGCCCCACCCAATAAAGTATATGTGTTCGAAGTGTGAGGTGACGAAATCAAGGATATATGGTCTAACAGAGCATATGACTATATGCAAGAGACTTCCTCCATGTAACATATCGGATGAATCGTCACAGTTAACAACGTATGTTGACCTTGCTGACTTTATCAAAAACAAACACACTGTCATCAATCTCCTCAACTATGACAGCAAACGTTTCAAGTGGTCAGTGTTGGCCAGAATTGTTATGTCATCGCTGCTTCAGCGTGTGGATAAATGGTATGCTAAAGTGGCAGGATAGATTTATTTTTGTGGACTGGATTTTCCGGCTACTCTGCAGCAAATAACGGTCTTTGAGAACAACAATCCTGGTTTGTCTGTCAATGTGCACTCTTTGAATGCTAAGGGAAAAGTGGTACCAATGCGTGTGACGAAGAACGAGAAACCTGAACATATTGATCTCCTGATGGTGAAAGAAGAATTGGAGAATATTTCACATTATAGTTTCATATGCAATTTTCACAACTGGTTAATTCACAGATTACTTCGCATGGGTACAAAATTCATGTCTCCAAACAGTGTATTAAGGATTATACCAATTATCCTCGGAAATCAGGACTCACTGGCGAACAGTGCCTTGCAGTACTTGCAACAAAGTGTAAAATATAATTTTTTTAATGCGGATGTGTGTTTTCTCGTGTTATAAATTACCGAATAAAAGTGGTTTTATAAAAATATGTTGTGGCTTTTATATGCATTACCGGTATACCTTACCTGCTTGTATATGAAAAATAGCATATCTGTTTCGTATACTTTACATATTAACAATCTTCTCGTAAGTATTATTTTACGAAGCATGCGCATGGAATCGCACTACGCCGGGCGCCGCGTGCCGAAACTGACACATATACATATACATAGATCAAATATATGTGTTGCGATGCTTTCTTACTCGACATTACAAAATTCATACATTTAGTGCAATTTCTATATAAATAATGTACTTGCAGTTCTAAAATTATAAATTGTATGTATTCAAAATAAGTACATGCATATAATACATAAAAATAAGTAAATTGTTTCCTTAATGTATAATTGAATTCGTCTCGTAAAAGGAAGTGCATGTGTGACTCGGCTGGCCTTCCACCCTGGAGCCTGACATATATCTCTCTCGACTAGTGTGTGTACCATCCCTTCGAATTGCCGAGACCTCCACAGTGCTCTCGCTGTCGACCGACCACCTGGGCTGCCTTACAGATTCTCGAGATGTTAGGTGATCGTACAACGTCGGACGGGTCGGGCGTGTTCCACAGCTAGTGTTGTGAGTGTTGGCTGTGCTCTGAATTTGATGGTTTCGTTCCAATCGGTTCGTAAAGAAATTCTATGCTATTTGCTTGTACTAACCAGGGCTACCTGGTCTTGTATAGCATAGTCTAACGCAGCATACAGCACCCGATGCTTGTGCAATATGCGATGGTTGGTAAGTGCTTATAACTGTTTTCCTTTAATACCTGTTTGCACCATTGTGTAGCAGTGTTGTCCTTATTGTTTCTGGGGTTCTCAATCTATGCAACTGTATATCTTTTTAAGCCTAACGCAATGTACAGCGCTCCATGCTCGTGCAATTTGTATTGGTTAGTAAATGCTTATAATAGATTTCCTTTAAAATTAGTTTAATCTTTTTTATCTATTTGCAATAGCATGTAGCAGTATAATCTCTCTCTCTCTCTCTGTCTCTCTCTCTGTCTCTCTCCCTCGCTCTCTCGCTCTCTCTTGCACAACTAATAGATTAAATGTATGTTATTTGGTTGGCAACAGAAGAACAGTCTTTTCAAATCGTGTGATGAGTACTGCATTTGTCGCATTGTAGATTTTTTTTGAGGTCGGTCCTTTTGAACATAAGCTCCACTATTATTAGTTGTGGATCCATCGGGAAATTTTTTTATATATTGTGGTTCGTTATGATATTGTGCTTGTGGCATACTTGCGTATATATATGTCAATCCTTTATTATTTGTAATGAGACTGATTTTGCATGTACAGCATCGTTTCATATATTTAACATGTGATTCCCTTGAACTTCATGTTAGTCTAATGGTGTTTATTTGTATTAATGATTACATTTTTTAATGTAACTTGTGCCTAGGTACACCTTGCTCTAGGTGCAATTGTTTAGCCCTTTCTTTCCAGTGTATTGTTCGTTGTCAAGGATTGCCCTTGCTGACGAGGCCTCGGCAGCCGGCCCTCGTGTTGGGCTGCTGGTGTTTGTTTATATGTATTTTACTGTAACACATGACTATGTAAATCATGCTCGCAGTGCAATTGTATATACCTTGAATTTTTTCGTGTATAGTTGGTTATTGCTAAGATTCTAAGATGCTAAGATGTATTTATATATATCCTTTCTAATATATACAGCCATGTATGGTAGTGGATAACGGAATGCTAGCATTAGATGAGGGGATCCAACTTGTCAGACACCTGTGGTAGTAGACGAAGAGAGTGGCATTGAGTGTTTGTCGTGTGTGCGTGGACCGGCGTGTATGTGTGTTATTTCAGGACCGACACTCCTACATGCTTATGTAACTTTGCGATTCACTTGTTATGTTTACCTACCTTTATTTTCTTTATATGTATTTTCGGTTATTTAAGGTTTCCGAATTTCGAAGGTTTGGAAATGTTGTCCAACTATGCTTACACCAGGGTTTAAGTTCTACTTGCCCGTAACTCCTTGATTGCAATCAGAAGTGACGCCTGTGATAGAAATTTGACGACTTTAACTATAGTGGATGGTATGTGCCAGCCAACTAAAATTATAAGAAGAATTATGGCCTGATTACCACCGTTGTCCTGTTTGGTTTCGAGAGCGATGTATATGATTAAAATTTTACGACTATGGCTTCAGCAGAAGGGAAGTGGTGGTCTACTATGCTTATATGAGGGCTTAAGGCATAATTGACCCGTTCACCATGGTCGTCATAAGGGATGATGCCTATGATATGAATTTATTGACTATAGCTTAGGTGTATGGGAAATGGTGGCCAGCTAGCTTACAAGACTGCTTAAAGTATACTTAACACTATCACTATTTTTGTCGTCAGGGATGATGCCTATATTATGAATTTGGTGGCTACATCTTAAACAGTTCGGAAGTTATGGCTTACTATGCTTATAAGAATGTTTAAAGTATACTTGACTTTATCGCTCTGTTCTTTGGCAGGGGTGATATCTATTATGTGAATTTGGCGGCTGTATCTTAAACAGTTCGGAAATTATTGCTAACTAGGCTACTGTACTTGATATAATTGGCATGGGTGCCATTTGCATAGGCGTAGGTCGTTGAATATTCTTGTAACCAGGTGGAGTGACAACATGAAATAGCATGATAGGGCGATTAACAAGATGGTTGGTGTTGACATGGAATGATAGAGCATGAACTGGAACATTCTTGAATCAAGATGCTAACTCAAAAACAAAATGGCTGATGTTGAAATGGATTGACAGAGCATGAACAGAAAAATTCTAGAAACAAGGTGGCAGTATGGAATGACAGAGGAAGAAATATCATGGTATAATGACAGATTATGAACTGGAACATTCTTGTAACAAGGTCATGCCAATTTAGACAGAGTGACTCATAAAAATTCTGGGTGAGGAAACTTTTTGTAGAAAATTTTGCATATTTGGAGGGAAATTTGAAAGGTTTTGTGGGAAATTCTAGAAATTTTTGTGAAGGCTAGTGTTGTGAGGGGCGGTCTTGTGAGGCGTCTGTCTTGTGTGTCGTCGGTCATGTGAGGGGTCAGTCATATGTGGTGGTAGTTATGTGAGGAGTCAGTGGTGATTAGTCAGCAGTGAGGAGTCAGTGGTGATTAGTCAGCAGTGAGGAGTCAGTGGTGAGGAGTCAGAAGTGAGGAGTCAGCAGTGAGGAGTCAGACTTGTGAGGGGTCAGTCTTGTGAGGGGTCAGTCTTGTGCGGGGTCAGTCTTGTGAGAGGTCAGTCTTGTGAGGGGTCAGTCTTGTGAGGAGTGAGTCCTTTGAGGGGTTTTAGATGGATGATGCAGATCAAGGTAAAAAATCATGGTCATCAAAGATGGCATCCATTTTACTGTCCTACACCACACACCTCTTTGCACCAATGTATAATGACAGAGCATGATCTGGAACGTTCTTGAAACAAAGTCATGCTATTTTTAGACTAAGGACTCTTCAAATTTTGGTAAGGAAAGTTTTTGTAGAAAAATTTGTGGGAAATTCTAGAAATTTTTGCGAGGAGTCAGTCTTGTGAGAGATCGGTCTTGTGAGGGATAAATCTTGTGAGGGATCGGTCTTGTGAGGGGTCAGTTATGTCAAGGGTCAGTCAAGTGAGGAGTCAGTGGTGATTAGTCAGCAGTGAGGAGTCAGTGGTGAGGAGTCAGAAGTGAGGAGTCAGCAGTGAGGAGTCAGACTTGTGAGGGGTCAGTCTTGTGAGGGGTCAGTCTTGTGCGGGGTCAGTCTTGTGAGAGGTCAGTCTTGTGAGGGGTCAGTCTTGTGAGGAGTGAGTCCTTTGAGGGGTTTTAGATGGATGATGCAGATCAGGGTAAAAAATCATGGTCATCAAAGATGGCATCCATTTTACTGTCCTACACCACACACCTCTTTGCACCAATGTATAATGACAGAGCATGATCTGGAACGTTCTTGAAACAAAGTCATGCTATTTTTAGACTAAGGACTCTTCAAATTTTGGTAAGGAAAGTTTTTGTAGAAAAATTTGTGGGAAATTCTAGAAATTTTTGCGAGGAGTCAGTCTTGTGAGAGATCGGTCTTGTGAGGGATAAATCTTGTGAGGGATCGGTCTTGTGAGGGGTCAGTTATGTCAAGGGTCAGTCATGTGAGGAGTCAGTGGTGATTAGTCAGCAGTGAGGAGTCTGCAATGAGGAGTTAGCGGTGAGGAGTCAGTGGTGAGGAGTCAGCAGCGAGGAGTGGGCAGTGAGGNCAATGAGGAGTTAGCGGTGAGGAGTCAGTGGTGAGGAGTCAGCAGCGAGGAGTGGGCAGTGAGGAGTCAGTGGTGAGGATTCAGAGGCAGGGAGTCATTAGTGAGGGGTCAGTCATGTAAGGGGTCAGTCAAATTAGGGATCAGAGATTGCGAATGTAGGTCAAGGTCAAAAGTCAGGTTCAAAGTTACCTAATATGTCATCCATCCTAACATCCTACACCTCACACCCCTGTTCCCCAAGGTAGAATGACAGAGCAGGAACTGGAATANTATGTCATCCATCCTAACATCCTACACCTCACACCCCTGTTCCCCAAGGTAGAATGACAGAGCAGGAACTGGAATAATCTTGAAATAAGGTCATGGTATTTTTAGACAGAGTGATTCATGAAAATTTGGGTAAGGAAAATTTTGTAGGAAATTTTGCAGATTCAGAGGGAAATTCGGAAAATTTTTGAGGGAAATTCTAGACAATATGAGGGTTTTCCAAGGTCAAAGGTCAAGGTCACCTCTGGTCCGCTGCCATATGCCATTGCCTGTCCTCTGCCAGATGCCACTGCCCTCCTCTTGTCCTTTGCCAAGTGCCATGTCCATCCTACCATTCTACACTCCACACACCTGAAGATATATGTGCAAGCATTATATAAATAAAAAAGTAACAACTTTTGTGGGCCATTTTCGAAGATTGCATCACACAAATAAATAATGTTACTATGTCATAACTCGGTAAATAATTAAGCGATTCCTACCAAATTTGGCATGCTAGTAGTACTAATGCAGATTATGTTAAGAAATAAATTTTAAGCATGTCAGTCACTTTTTAAAAAATGGTGGCCATTTAGTTGTTTTAGTTTAGAATGCCATATTGTCGAAAACATGTAATACATTCCAGCACACCTTTGTATTCTGGCAGTAGATTACAACTATCAACTGTATCTAGATGGAACATCTTTCGTCAGCCATTTTGTAAGATAGCATCATGCTAATAAAATGAAATTTGTGTCATTCTCGGGAAATAAATTACCAATTCCTATACAATTTGGCAAAACCAGTAGTACTGAGACAGATGATGTCAAGTGGTATGTTTTAAGCATGCCAGATATTTATTTTCAAAATGTTGGCCATATAGCTATTTTNAGACAGATGATGTCAAGTGGTATGTTTTAAGCATGCCAGATATTTATTTTCAAAATGTTGGCCATATAGCTATTTTAGCTTAAAATGCTATATCGTCGAAACCATGTAATCAATTTCAACTAAACTTTTATGGTGGCAGTATATATTANTTTTAGCTTAAAATGCTATATCGTCGAAACCATGTAATCAATTTCAACTAAACTTTTATGGTGGCAGTATATATTACAACTATCAACTCTATGTACATTGAGCATCTTTTGTCCGCCATTTTGTAAGCTAAAACTATGAGAGTAAAAAAAGTTTTTTGTCGTATCTCGGGGAAAAATTGACATATTCTTTCCAAATTTAACAAGCAAATAGTACTGCAGCAGGTGGTGTAAACTAATATGTTTTTTGAAGATCGAACCCATATTTCCAAAATGGTGGCTATACAAATAATTTATTACAGTATATTTTACTAACGAAACAAATTTAAACTTCAATTTGTATGCTGACTGTATCTAATACAATCATCAACCTTGTCTATGCAGAGCCCCATTTCTCTGTAATTTTTGAGGTAGCCCTACCAATAAAAAATAATGATTTTGTCTCGTATCTCGGGAAAGAACCAACCCATTCATACAAAATTTTGTGAAGAAAATATTATATTGTGATAGGCCATAATCATTAATGTATTTTTTTAAGTAGGAAACACTTTTATTAGATTGGCGGCTATAAAATCATTTTAGTTTTGTGTGCGATATAAACAAAACTACGTTGTATATTTTAATTTAACTTTGCATATTGGCAGAATACAATTATCAGAATTGCTACTACATTGCTTTTTTATGCTTCATTTATGAAGATCGCCACATGAAAATTATGGAGGTTTTATGCCATCTCTCGAGATCAATCAACCGATTCCCACCAAATATTACACNGATCGCCACATGAAAATTATGGAGGTTTTATGCCATCTCTCGAGATCAATCAACCGATTCCCACCAAATATTACACTGGAATATTTCAAATAAATTTGTACCAAACAGTGCACACCATTAATGCTACAGAAGGCCATGTAAACATTAATTATTTAAATTGGTCAGACAATGATGTGCAAAAAGCTGTTTCATAAATCATTTAGGTAAATTTGACACCAAATTTCACCAAATTCAACCAAAGTTTGATGCACACAGTATACATTAGAACCATCATATATAGAGCCTCTTTTTCTGGNATTTCACCAAATTCAACCAAAGTTTGATGCACACAGTATACATTAGAACCATCATATATAGAGCCTCTTTTTCTGGCAATTTTGTACGACAGCATCAAATAATAAAATAAAATTTTTTATGTCATATCTCAGGGACCAAATAACCGATTTCCATTAAATTCTTCACACTAGTAGCACACCGGTAGGTCATATGAACTTACATGTTTTATGAGGCTCAACCACTTATTTTCAAAATAAAGGGCCCGTAAATATTTTAGGATAGTAAGCCCTATAATTCGAAACATTAGTCTGATTAAATCCCAAGTTGATGCTCCGAATCCGACCTTCGTGATGCAGTGAATTGTACGCTAACTTATAGAACGAGGTTTTCTGTGTTCAAGTACTGGGTGAGGCATGTGTGTATTTGTAATTGTCTCACTACTGTTGCGTAAGTTTCTGGTTTCATTTCTAAAGTTTTTGTTTTCAAAGAGAAGTCAAGTCCTTCCTAACAACTCAGCTGTTAAAAAATTATTTGAAAATGAATTGCACCCGTGTTGAAGAAAGTGGGTTCGTTAGTTATATCAGTAATTTCTTGTCTTTAGTATTTCTTACTCACTTGTTAGCTTTTTATTTTAATTCTTTGGACATATTTTAGGCAAAGAGTTCAATAATTATTAAAATTAAAAACTACAAAATAATTAGAAGTTATACTTCTTTGGCGTGACTAAAACAAAATTTTATTACGTATGTTACCATTTCACCTTTATATTTATCCAAATCTTGTCCCATATCATAATTGAATTCAAACTATATAAATGAAATGTTTTTCAATTTACTTATTAAATGAACTGATTTTCTGTCGGTTTTAAAAACAACCACGTACTATGTTGTGTACCTTGCGTTTGTATATAGTTAGACGATACGCACATGCGCGTTGGGTCATACCACTTACACGTTCACTGTCGTGCGCGCGCAACTATACGCAAATGCGCGTTGGGTCATACTCCTACCACGTTCACTGTCGAATTTCGTTACACTGTGCGCACGCAACTTCCGTTGCACACTAAACTTTTACCCTCAACGCGCCAAAATAAGAATAACTTCAAAAAATTATTTTTTTAAATGTTACTTTATAACATAAACGTAATGTAAAACGACATTGCCCATACTTACTATTATGTAAATGTAAAAATTAACATTCATTGGAAATAAGATTCCATAAATATGAAAGATAGCATTTCCATTCATTTATGTTTTAAAGTACATTTGTATGTAAAATTTGTTTATATTACTATAAGTGTACTACTTAAAATATATTTTTAATGTTACCAGTTGTTCAGATGCTGGTTTAAGACGAAGCAATACACCATCCACTTATACATTGCACACTTTTGACCTGAGGTGTCTGGCTACTGATACACATAAGTACTCTCAAAACTTTTAAAACTTTTAAAATTTCATATTATGACAGTTATAATACAAATAAATAACATAACACAAAATAACGTAATTATTGTAAAGAATTTTAATATTAATTACACTGTTAAAAGGGAGTAGAGAACATAGATATACACACACAAAAATCAGACGAATACATTTTCCACGTGGATGCATGCGCAGTCGTGAAATTCTGGGCCAGCTTCTTGAGGTGACGAGTTGTATTATATTGCAGCATACAGTGCATCTTGCAACCAGAACTTTGGCTTCTGCTACAATAACAGAGTGGTGAAATCCTTACTAGGTTTAATTATTATTGCAGAACATCGACGTTGGGAACTGGCCCACCAATAAATCACCAAATCAAGACAGCCACCTGGCTTAAACATAAGATTACCCCTCCGCCTCTTGGCTACTAGGTTTACTTACTGTTAGCCAACCACCGCTCAGCAGACTGCAGTGAACCACCACTCACCGTCTGAAGAAGCTAGCCCAGCACGCGAAACGTCGCGACCGTGCCTCCACATGGAACATGTGTTCAACCTTTTCACAATGTAATTAGTAGCCTAGCAACATATTCCCACCATATCAATATGAATATTAAATTATTTTCCAAAACATGCCTATACTGAAAAAAATGAACATAGCTGTTAAAAGAATAGAGATTCAAAATATCATGATGCAATTTGTAAAGCACGTATAACTAAAACTTGTTGATTTTGTGAAGGAAAAAAATTGATATATGTCTATGCGAAACAAACAGGTATCTGCATTTTTATATTTGTAGAAAGAGCAAAAATAAATATACCTAATAGTAGAACCTATATTAACAAACTAATCAAAGATAATGTAAAACAATTGCTGCAGAAAATATTTCTTAAGACAGTCTATAAAATATTACATGATTGAATTAACATTTTGATATTCTTAAGTTGAATTTTAACGTATGAGTTTTTAGAATCTTGCATATTTTATTTTATATATATGATATTTGTAGATTAGTTATTATATATATTTTAGAAGTTGTGAAGAAAGATGTGTCAAGGAGCGAGGTAAAGTACACAAAAGAGTCAGTGGCGTGTGGAGAACTGTTACAAGGTAAGCTGATGTTAGCTCTATGCTGTACCCTGTTGCTTGCTAGTTTACACTTCCACCACTAAAAGGTAGTTCGGTAGCTGACGCCACAGGACACGTGTAATGGGTCCCTCGCTGCTCGCTTGTGAGTGGTCAGAACACATTCAGTTTCCATAGGCTGCACGGTGGTTATTGGTTCCTGCTGTGTGAACCAAGAATGAACAGCAGTAAACAAGCACCAGCTTACCTAGTAACAGTTCACCACACGCCACTGAAAATAATATTCTAAAATAGTAATGAATATTTTTAAATATCACACTATCCTAGGTGCTAAAGAAAAATAACCATGTTTATGCAAATACAGAAATTGATATCACTAACCTTCATTTATATCTAGACATATCCTATATATGAAAAATATACGATTATATGATTTAAAAAGAATTGCATAAGTAATATTTTTATAAAAACCTTAAAATACTGTTATTGGAAAGTCAATACGAAAACAAATATAGCAGTATTTTCTCAATTTAAATTTTTTTATTATAAATCAGGGTTGCAAACAGTAGGTTGCCTACTCGTCCAAGGCGACTAAAATTTTTAGGTGGGTGTCGGAATAATTTTAAGTCGACTGCCCAATTTGATCTACAATTTAAATTGCGTATGCAATATAAAATTTGACTTTTTCGTACCACGCAGCTTAGACTCACGAACAGCACCAAGGTTTTGAAGCAGACTAAAAGTGCAAACACCTATTTATTGAATTATTAGAAAAAAGTCATCGGCCATCAAATTTCTTTATGGCCCACTGATTATTTTTCAATTATTTGCATCCCTTTATAAATATATTTGACTACCTCAACAACCAAGATTTAAAACTTTTATGTATTTATAAGTGTTTTTCTATAAATTTTGAATAATTATTTATTAATATTTAAAAGCTTTGTAAATAGAAAACACTGAAAAAGTTAAAATTTCAGGAAGATTCCCAAATGTGTACAGTTGAAAAAAAATCACACATTTCATTAATTTAAAATGTTGGTAATTTTCAGCTTAAAAGATATTATTAAATTTTTTATGATTTATTTAAAAATCCTTTGAAAGTTGCTGGTTGTGTGTAATTTTCAATCAATAAAGTTCAAGCAAATATGGTGAACCAGCTTTGAATCTAGGCAAAGTCAAAACTGGATTTTCACATGTGGGAAACGTGACTGAAATTACCGTTTGCCGGTAAGATTTCTCAGTGTACTCCTGTTTCCCCCACGCTTGCATTCTACCGCCATTACATCTTCATCTCATATCATCCTCACGGACGTTCAAGATCTCACTGTTAAGCACCGCCCAAAACTTATCGTTTCTCAACTCAATTCAAATCTTCTTCACTTCGTTATGTTGAAGAACTTGAAAAATAAAACGCTGTGAAGGTAGCTATAATTAATGACAAATTTAGGATCATAAATGCTTTATATGGAGATAAAAGAAATTTCATATACAGCTTTCAATTTATATATATACTTGTGTGTAAAATGTTATACTGTAATTTTAAACTATTTTGAAATGCAGTGACATGATATGATTGATACACCTATATTTGAAATGAAAGTACAATTTTTTTGTAAACGTTTTCTCTTACAATAAAATATTAAATATTTCCCGTAAGAAAATTTTGTTTGTGCCGTTAAGAAAAACCACGCGTAAAATTACCGAAATTGTCTAATGGTAAATAAGTAGTTATGACTCAATAAATGTATGTCAAAATTAATTTCAAAGCAAAACAGTGATGATAATAAAAAAATATCGTCATTATTTTGCTTTTAAAGTAACTTCTACTTACTTTTTATCGAGCAATAATGACTTCTTTATAGTTAATTGTGGTAATTTTAAGTCTTGTTCTTAATAACTACGCAAAATACTTTAACTACTTACCTATCGCACACTGTTGGCATGAATTATGTGGCTACCCTGCAATATTTTCAGAATTTGACTTAGCCATCACATAAGAAAGATGGCCCCCATGCATTTTTTTCTTCATAGTTTTATATGAAGAACGAGTACGCATATTCTTGGAGAGTAATTTAATACATTGTGTATTTCTTTATGAAAGATTTTTAATAATTTATCAGTATTGAACAATTAAATGAGAGTGTACAAGACTGTCAAGAGAAATTAATCAGAATAAGAAGATAGGCCAAAAAACAGGAAGTAAAGCCTGTTCTTAAGTAGCAATAACTCTCTCTCTCTCTCTCTCTCTCTCTATATATATATATATATATATATATCCATTCCTTCCACGCTTTATTACAATTTTTAATATTCATTGACATAAATTAATACCTATGTCAACCAAATAAACAAAAGAAAATTACCAAAACAAACGTATTTATATTCTATTAAATAAATTATACTAGGAAACACACGGAACCAGTTGCAAACAGTATGTTTAAGAAAGCAGAAAATTTGCAGTAAGACAAGGAAATAAACATTTTACAAGTATGGGCTCATGTTCGGAAATGTTTGGTTTGGACGACATTGTACAAATAGTTCGTGGGTCCCTAATGATGAGCAACTCATCAGCCTTGAATACAAGATTGGTGGGCTCTCTGTAACTTACAGCTCTCCGGTGCATGAGCGACCGCAATTAGTAAACCACGGTCCATAACCTTTGGCGTCATGTGTGGTGTGTTCAATTCACGTTGTTGATAGCAGTAAGGTAACATGTATCAGTACACATCTACGGAACTGAATAATAGAGTATGCTGTCTGCATACGCTGCGACTGAAATATTTACAACACAACCATGCAACTCTGATCATATCTGCTGATCTCTGCACCACCGATGCTCACTTTGTAATCANATCATATCTGCTGATCTCTGCACCACCGATGCTCACTTTGTAATCAATTTTGAAGTAAACAATTTACACCCCTTTAAAATTACGCAGACATATGGGGGACCAGAACAGAAAGCCGGTGTAATTACATTTGCAGTGTGATCCATTCTGACACTATAACATCGTGGCTAACAATACGATTGAAATAAATGTAGTATCGTTTGATCTGGTATTCTACTATGATGTGAGCATGACCTTGAATTGGCGCTGAGTGTAAGTCATGGGAGGGGAACTGCGGCGATTGGCAGCTATTTTGGGCGTATGTGAAAATTTCCGAGCACTAAATTGCACGAGTCCGATGTGCTAGCGCGTTAATTTTTTTGTCAAACGAAATATTTTGTCTAGCTAGATCTGTTTATTAAAGCCATTAAAGCCAAGTATCCATTTTGTAACTTTAATTTCATTCCTACGTCCCAAAGAAAAAAATACGCACTAATTGAAACAAACCCCACAGCCGTGTTGCTGACATAGACACATCCACATATTTTAGCCTCCTTTTCGAAGGAATGAAAGGCTTATGAGATCAATTTCCTGTTTGTGTGCCTGTGTGTGTGAATGTGTGTGCCTGAGAGTGTGTGTGTGTCCCACCACACCCCCGTCAATTTTATAACGCGTGAACCGAATTCCACCAAACTTGGTACACATATAGTACAAAGTAAGGATACCTGACTTTCATTGTTTTTTTTTTTTAACACGTCGGGTACTTACTTCCAAAATGGCAGACATTTTAAAATTTAGGATGATATGTCATATCTCAGAAACCATTCAACCCATTAAAACCAAATTGTGTATGCTGACAGCGCAAGGTGTAAGTATCGAATTCAGAGTTGAATATTGTTATTGGTCAGCTATTTTGTATGATTGTGCCACATGAATAAATAAAGCTTTTTCTTTATATCTCGAAAACTTTTTAACGTATTTTCGCCAATTTGGTAAGTACGTGATGCTATGATTGGCCAGGTAAATATAAGTAATTGAACTTTATTAAGCACATATTTTCAAAATGGTGGTTTTACAAATATTTTAGATTTGGTATAACTACCAACCCATTTGACCAATTTCAAACAAATTTTGTACGCTTATTGTTTATTACAAGCATCGTATAAGCCAAACAACAGACACTTTTGTCCGCCATTTTGTAAAATAGTATTACATGGAAAATTTAAATTATGTGATATCTCCTAAAAAATAACCGATTTATACCAAATTTGGCAAACAAGTAGCACAATTGCAGGCCATGTAAATTACAAATTTTGAGAGCGCCAGACACACATGTTTTCAAAATGGTGACTATATAGACATTTTAGCTCAAATCTTTTTATCTACGAAAGTGCAAAGAAAATTCAACTTAAATTTGTATGCTGACAGTATCAGTTATATTCATCAAAATTTTCTTTGCAAATACTCATTTCTACGCCATTCTGGAAGATCGCCCAACATGAAAAAATACCGTTTTAGTGCTGTATCTCGGGAAACAATCAACCGATTTCTTTCAAATTTGGCGAATAAGATGTACTGAGTTACGCCATATTAATTTATATGTTTTAAGTTTGCAAGTCTCTTATTTTCTTAATGGCGCCTATACAAACAGTTTAGCCTGGTATGTTATATCTACAAAAATATGTAACAGATTTAAATTTAAATGTGTTTATTGTATCTATGCTAATTATGGAACGTGCTTATACATAAACTATCTCCTCCATATGAAGACCGTCACATAAACAATAAAAGATTTATGCCATATCTCGAGGATCAATCAACCGATTCATACCAAAATTTCACACAATTATTGCTCCATTATGGTATGTAAATTAACATGTGTTAGTGTGACAGGCATGTTTTAATGGGGTTTACATATTATTTAGATTCATTTGTTATACCTATGAAACATTAAAAAAAATTCAACTAAATTTTGCATGCAAACAGTATTAATTAGAAGCATCATTTATGAATACAGAGATCCTACTTTGCTGAATTTTTTTGCAAATCAGTGAGAGATGAGTAAACTGAACATTTGGTCATATTTGCGGAATAATTCAACTAACTTCCCCAAACTTTTGCGCACATGACGGCCACGTAATGTTATGTAATTTAAATGGGGACATAAAATAATTTTAAAAATAGCGGCCATATAAATATTTTGATATATTTGGCATGCCTATTTAACAATTTCAATCGAACTTTTTAATCTTATAGTTCTATTAGAAACATCATGTACAGAGTCTCTTTTTAAGAAATTTTGTAAGATAGCGCCATTTAAGAAAACAATGATCTTATGCCATATCTTGAGACAAATCAACCGATTTCCACCAAATTTTTCACAGAAGTAGCGTAATGTTAAACCATGTAAACTTATGTATTTTTAGTGGTTCAGGCACTTATTTTCAAAATTTTGCCCGTGTAAATATTTCAGGATAGTGAACTCTATCATTCAAAACATTAGACTGATCACATCCGAAGTTGATGCTCCGAATCCTACCTCCGTGATGCTGCTGATTGCAAAATAGCTTAATTTTACGAGTTTTTCTGAATACGAATCCCGGGTAAGTCACTCGTGTATTTCAATTGTGTTGGTACTGTTTCACATGTTTCTGGTTTCATCTCTAATTATATTGCTGTAAATGAAACGTCAATGCCTACCTACCAATTAAGCTTTTATTAACTTCACTAAAATGTATTTGCAGTCATGTAGAGGAAAGTAGGCTCATAAGTTATCCATAACTTCTTGTTTAATATGCAATTTGGTGCTCTTGTTGCTTTGATAGAGCTGTTCTGCTAATTAAATTTGGAGTTAACCACATGTCATTTGTCCGAAGCGTTGTTATACATTGTTGCCTCATAGCAGCCACCCAAGCCTTACCAATAATTNTAACCACATGTCATTTGTCCGAAGCGTTGTTATACATTGTTGCCTCATAGCAGCCACCCAAGCCTTACCAATAATTAGTTTGCTCTCGTATAATGCTCAATTTTTTGTCCTATATCACATACTGACTGTTGTCTGTGTTTATTAAATTTTCAAATGCAATGGTAAAGGTGGTAGATAATCCAGTTGTAGAACTTTTGCACCAGCCTGCAAAAATAGTTCTTCCTTGCAGGAGTGCTTAAGGGTCACGTGTGCTTTTACAAGCGTATGGGCTGTCAGTTGTTTCTCATTACTTTCGATTATTATAACAATAAGGACAANTAACCACATGTCATTTGTCCGAAGCGTTGTTATACATTGTTGCCTCATAGCAGCCACCCAAGCCTTACCAATAATTGGTTTGCTCTCGTATAATGCTCAATTTTTTGTCCTATATCACATACTGACTGTTGTCTGTGTTTATTAAATTTTCAAATGCAATGGTAAAGGTGGTAGATAATCCAGTTGTAGAACTTTTGCACCAGCCTGCAAAAATAGTTCTTCCTTGCAGGAGTGCTTAAGGATCACGTGTGCTTTTACAAGCGTATGGGCTGTCAGTTGTTTCTCATTACTTTCGATTATTATAACAATAAGGACAAACTTTCTATGGCGAGGGGTAGCTATTTTTTGATTCCATGGCAAGATATACTCCAAAACACTCACCCTAACTCAAATCTCCTTCCATGATTCAATGATTTTAATTGTAACGCATCTTAGCTGTCTCTCCACGAATAACGGACGTTTAGTATCGGAGTAACTAAATTATGATTGGTCTAGTCATGTAGGAAAATGCCTTCTCACAATGATACGAGGTCAATAAACAATGAAAAGCTGTGAGTGTGGAAGTAGGATAATGAAGTCTAGCCTGCGTGGAAATCATTTTGTCTAAAATTAGGTGTACCTAGGTATGATTCGTGATCACAAGGTTCACTACCGCAGTAATTTTTTTTATAATTGAAGAATTTTAATTGTTTAACTGTGATGGTTTGATTGGACTGTGTCCATTGCTGACCATGAGATTAAATTTAAATCTCGAACACACACATACATCTCAGCAAGACAAAATAAAAAATAAAAAAAACTTTTACAACACTACAGACAGATAATTAGGAAAAGCTGTTTCCTTGTCATTGAAAAATAAATATGTTTATAGTTAAAACGATAAAAAGATGGACGAACAGCTTATTATTGCAAAACCGGACAGACAACGAAGGCAAACCAAAAGAAAAGATAACGCGATGATAAAAACGAAACCAGCACACAAGTGAACAAAACAGTGCAAAAAAACAGTGTCGGTGGATACATAGTCTTCTCTGTTGGTTTATTTAATATTTTCTCCGGTTATTTTTGTGATTCCTGTGTTGTTCGTAATGTTGAATTTTTTTTGGTTTTATAATTTGACAGGGAATAATTCTTCTGTTTTGTGTTTCATTATGGTCTCGTCCTATTTGTGTGTGTGTTTTGAGTTTTATTGCATCCACTGATATTGTTTTTTTGCATCTTTTTGTTTACTTATGTGGTGGTTTCGTTTTTATCATCGGTTTATCTTTTCTTTATATTTGCTTTCGTTTTCTATCCTGTTTTGTAATAATTAGCTGTTCGTCCATCTTTTTATCGTTTTGGCTATGTAAATATTTCCTTTGCATTGAAAATTAAACAACTTTTCATAATTATCTGTCTGTAGTAATGTAAAAAAAAAATTTTGTATTTAGTCTTGCTGAGTTGTATGTGTGTTCGAGCTTTTTATTTCATCTCATGGTCGGCAATGGACACAGNTTTTTTTTTATAATTGAAGAATTTTAATTGTTTAACTGTGATGGTTTGATTGGACTGTGTCCATTGCTGACCATGAGATTAAATTTAAATCTCGAACACACACATACATCTCAGCAAGACAAAATAAAAAATAAAAAAAACTTTTACAACACTACAGACAGATAATTAGGAAAAGCTGTTTCCTTGTCATTGAAAAATAAATATGTTTATAGTTAAAACGATAAAAAGATGGACGAACAGCTTATTATTGCAAAACCGGACAGACAACGAAGGCAAACCAAAAGAAAAGATAACGCGATGANAAGATGGACGAACAGCTTATTATTGCAAAACCGGACAGACAACGAAGGCAAACCAAAAGAAAAGATAACGCGATGACCAAAACGAAACCACCACACAAGTGAACAAAACAGTGCAAAAAAACAGTGTCGGTGGATACAGCTAAACAATAAAACTCAACACACATAAAAATAGGACGGAACCATAATGAAACACAAGTCAGGAAAATTATTCCTTGTCATGTTATAAAACTAAAAAATTCAACATTACGAACAACACAGGAACCACATAAATAACCAGAGAAAATAATATATAAACTAGCAGAAAAGACACATAGTCTTCTCTGTTGGTTTATTTAATATTTTCTCCGGTTATTTTTGTGATTCCTGTGTTGTTCGTAATGTTGAATTTTTTTTGGTTTTATAATTTGACAAGGAATAATTCTTCTGTTTTGTGTTTCATTATGGTTTCGTCCTATTTGTGTGTTTTGAGTTTTATTGCATCCACTGATATTGTTTATTTGCACCGTTTTGTTTACTTATGTGGTGGTTTCGTTTTTATCATCGGTTTATCTTTTCTTTTTATTTGCTTTCGTTTTCTATCCTGTTTTGTAATAATTAGCTGTTCGTCCATCTTTTTATCGTTTTGGCTATGTAAATATTTCCTTTGCATTGAAAATTAAACAACTTTTCATAATTATCTGTCTGTAGTAATGTAAAAAAAAATTTTTGTATTTAGTCTTGCTGAGTTGTATGTGTGTTCGAGCTTTTTATTTCATCTCATGGTCGGCAATGGACACAGNTTTTTGTATTTAGTCTTGCTGAGTTGTATGTGTGTTCGAGCTTTTTATTTCATCTCATGGTCGGCAATGGACACAGTCCATAATAACTTGAACTCACCATTGTCATTAAATTTCAAAGATAGAATTTTAATTGTTTTAACACCAGGATCGGACTCTTCATCAGAAACTCTTCCTCATAAAGAAATGCATTTACTTTTTAATAAGGTGATAAACACTTTTTGCAAATGTACATGCATAAAAGGCAAAGTAAGTGTGTTACGAGACCACGATGCATACGCATAGCTGTAATCAAATGCTCAGAAAAGAGGGGAGGGGTGGTGGATAAGGGTGGATTTACACCTTCTGCAGTCTCACTGAAGACCGCCACTAACGACTTCACAGAGTATAAACGTAATTTTTTAAATTATGAGACCAATATTTAATAAATTTAGAGGGCAGTCAATGTTATACGTTTGTTTACTGGTATATATTTTAGTGTAAAATATGTGTATAGGAAGTAACATATGTGTGTGTAAACACTAACATAATTGTTTTAAAATCTAAATTTTTGGATGATGCACTTTATCTATCAACAAGGCCGCCAAAATCTCTACATGACTTTGCCCTCCACCTCCCTCTTCCTTCCTCCTTCAACTACCTTTTTCTTATCCTAACCTGAAAAAGGTTCTGCCCTGACTGTAATTGTGTCGATAGGTACTTCGAGTTATGTTAAAATTTTGCTGAAACGGTAGAATGCTAATCATACTAAGCTGTAGTAAAGCATTTGCTTGCATAAGTGAGGACCACAAAAATGTTGCAGGAAGATTTCATCCATCAACAAGTGCCTGAAAAACAAAGGCTACGATGTCCCCGAATTGTGGGCACAGATCGATGAAGTGATTATGAAGACAGTGATTGCTGGGCAGCCTGTGCTCAAGCACAGCTACCACACATACTTCCCTTCACACGACGACACCCTTGCCTGCTTCGAGCTGCTTGGTTTTGACATCATACTTGATCACAAGCTTAAGCCCTACATACTCGAGGTAAAATTAATTTGTATGTGATGAGCCACACTCTTGGGTGTGACTTAAAAGCAGTATTGGACTAATTCTAAGCATTGTTGTCTAACTGAATAAAACGCGACAATATTTACTGCAGACTGAGAAATTGAAATTTGAATTTGCATAGTCCAGCAATAGAGAGATTATTTCTTGAGATCCGTGACAATCTGTGAGAGATATAAAAATACAAAAAAAAANGCATAGTCCAGCAATAGAGAGATTATTTCTTGAGATCCGTGACAATCTGTGAGAGATATAAAAATACAAAAAAAAACAGTCCAGTAAAAATGAGAATAAGTCAGCAAATCTGGTTCGCTTCATTAATGTGTAAGAAATATGANAAAAAAAAAACAGTCCAGTAAAAATGAGAATAAGTCAGCAAATCTGGTTCGCTTCATTAATGTGTAAGAAATATGATGCTATGTGCTGCTTATTCTATATTCCAAATAGTTTCTTGATAACTCGTGTTAAAGTGAATTAGTCCTAAGTGTCGATTTTTGTTTCAAAATACTGCATCAGAAATTATTTTCAATCATGATTTTTGCTTATCTAACAATGCCAAATTTTGATAACTGCAATAGCAAAAATATACAAACGTCTGAATATGAGCCATGTTGGCTTCTTCTCATGTACGCTTTCAGAACTTGTCAACTTGAACAGCTACTCCAGACTCAGCTGTTACCCGGTCCACATTACTCTTAATGTTCAAATATGTACTCTTCCCCGTGTAATTTCCCTTACTCTGTTTCAGAACAATGAAAACATCTTCTTACTGAAATGTGTTTCTTTAACCATGCCAGTGCATATTTTAATTTTTATCGACGGATCCATCAATATTGTTGCTTACTTTTACTTTATAGTTTGAGGTTACTTGTGCAAAAAATGGATGATACCATTGAAAATACCTTGATCATGATAATTTATTTTTGAGGAAAGACGTGCTAGTTTATTTTATTGATGAATTAATGGAAATAATTGCAGATAAAAAGATCATATCTGTGAAAATTAATGAGGTAGCACGGATAAACTGTAAATTGGCTAGATTGATAGAATTCTTGAATTGCCTGTATTTTTTTCTGGATTCGTTCTTCTGAAACTTTATATAAGTAGTGACATAAAATTTATTTNATTCTTGAATTGCCTGTATTTTTTTCTGGATTCGTTCTTCTGAAACTTTATATAAGTAGTGACATAAAATTTATTTGGAAACACCATTTGCCTTAGCAGTTACATTTTGTGAGCCTGTGACATATTATCTCAATGCTAAAAGCAGAATTTGGACAGGAGTAAGTGGCATGTTCCTGCTTGTTACACATTCCAACCAAACTTCAATTCCCTCCAGAACGTTTAAGAAGAATGGCTTCAGTAACCTGTGTATTTCGACAAATTCTGATAATCTAGTTCATAGAAATTGTTCTTTCAGTCCCATGGCTTTTGAATAATCTATATAGAGCAATTCTGCATCAAAATTAAATTCCTTCTCGTAAAGAAATCAGCTATACATACACCGCTAAGCAACCCAAAATAAATTGACATAACCGCAAATGCTATGCTTCAACACTTTTAAAATACTTGATGTCCAATAAATAGATCTTAAAATTTGACTGTCACTTTGGTGATCATTGCAGATAATGTTTGATGGTGAAATTAAAATTAAAGTTAAAACGACGGTGAAGCAATTTAATGCCTGTTAGAGGTGTTTACGAATGTTGGTGGAATTGACCATATGTCTTAAAAAGAGTACTCCTTGGTACCTCGTCTTGTTGACAGGTTAATCACTCTCCTAGCTACCATACAGAGACCCCCATCGACCTGGAGGTAAAGGAAAGCTTGATTGCCGACACTTTCCGTATGCTCAACCTACAGAAGACGAACAAGCATAAGGTGTTGGAGGAGGAGCGACGTCGGACACAGGAGCGATTGCTGCAGGGAGGCTTCCACAAGGAGAGGTGATCCCAGCACCATTTCACATTTCTGCCACAGCTAAGTTTGTCATGCGACGGCATGTTAAGCAGGCGGTTTTTACCACCTTATGTACAATACCAGCTCATAATTGGTACTCACATACTCTATAATAATGTTCATCTCAAAAACTAAGTATTCGTCAACTTGGACAAATTTGAATAAATATTGAAAATATGAAGAGCAACTTTGAAAATAAGTAGTCTGAAATGGTTTCGCCTTCTAAAGGCATTATGGATGTTACTATTTTTAATAATAAAATACATTAACATTAATTTTATAGCTACTTCCTGTAGGATTTAATTAGCTATTCTAGTTTTATTGATTTACTTATCTGAAGTGATAAATATTCTGTAAATTAGAAACGATCTCTGCGAAAGGATGCATGTAAAAATAACTGGCCAATATTTAAAATGCTTTAATGCTGTAAATGAGAGCTACATTATCTGCAAAAAAACTTTTACCATTTCAATATGTGTAGTCCTTTTTAGTAATATGCTATAACTGGTACTATAATTGTTTACAAAAAAACATTGAGTTATCTTAAAATAATTTTTGTTCCCTCGTCACTTAGTATACTAGATAATGCATTAATATATGTAAGCATTTTCTTAAGGTATAGGTATAGGTCGACATTTTAATATCGGTTTTAGAAAATATAACAATAGTCCAGTCAAAATAGATGAAATTATGATTCCAGCTTGCATTAATTCCCAACAAGCTGGATTTTTGTGCAGGCCTTGAATACGTCATTACAAATGATATGTCAAAAGTCCCCATCGATCCCGCTTGTGCGTTGTTTTTTATTCGAGGTCAAAGGTCACAAATTTGCGTTTTTTGCGTATATCTCTGAAACAACGAGAGCTATCGAAAAATGGTTCAGACAAAGTTTGTAGA
>NQII01000225.1:735651-809587 GCA_002778355.1 Clitarchus hookeri | reverse complement strand
CGACGGATCCATCAATATTGTTGCTTACTTTTACTTTATAGTTTGAGGTTACTTGTGCAAAAAATGGATGATACCATTGAAAATACCTTGATCATGATAATTTATTTTTGAGGAAAGACGTGCTAGTTTATTTTATTGATGAATTAATGGAAATAATTGCAGATAAAAAGATCATGTCTGTGAAAATTAATGAGGTAGCACGGATAAACTGTAAATTGGCTAGATTGATAGAATTCTTGAATTGCCTGTATTTTTTTCTGGATTCGTTCTTCTGAAACTTTATATAAGTAGTGACATAAAATTTATTTCGAAACACCATTTGCCTTAGCAGTTACATTTTGTGAGCATGTGACATATTATCTCAATGCTAAAAGCAGAATTTGGACAGGAGTAAGTGGCATGTTCCTGCTTGTTACACATTCCAACCAAACTTCAATTCCCTCCAGAACGTTTAAGAAGAATGGCTTCAGTAACCTGTGTCTTTCGACAAATTCTGATAATCTAGTTCAAAGAAATTGTTCTTTCAGTCCCATGGCTTTTGAATAATCTATATAGAGCAATTCTGCATCAAAATTAAATTCCTTCTCGTAAAGAAATCAGCTATACATACACCGCTAAGCAACCCAAAATAAATTGACATAACCGCAAATGCTATGCTTCAACACTTTTAAAATACTTGATGTCCAATAAATAGATCTTAAAATTTGACTGTCACTTTGGTGATCATTGCAGATAATGTTTGATGGTGAAATTAAAATTAAAGTTAAAACGACGGTGAAGCAATTTAATGCCTGTTAGAGGTGTTTACGAATGTTGGTGGAATTGACCATATGTCTTAAAAAGAGTACTCCTTGGTACCTCGTCTTGTTGACAGGTTAATCACTCTCCTAGCTACCACACAGAGACCCCCATCGACCTGGAGGTAAAGGAAAGCTTGATTGCCGACACTTTCCGTATGCTCAACCTACAGAAGACGAACAAGCATAAGGTGTTGGAGGAGGAGCGACGTCGGACACAGGAGCGATTGCTGCAGGGAGGCTTCCACAAGGAGAGGTGATCCCAGCACCATTTCACATTTCTGCCACAGCTAAGTTTGTCATGCGACGGCATGTTAAGCAGGCGGTTTTTACCACCTTATGTACAATACCAGCTCATAATTGGTACTCACATACTCTATAATAATGTTCATCACAAAAACTAAGTATTCGTCAACTTGGACAAATTTGAATAAATATTGAAAATATNATACTCTATAATAATGTTCATCTCAAAAACTAAGTATTCGTCAACTTGGACAAATTTGAATAAATATTGAAAATATGAAGAGCAACTTTGAAAATAAGTAGTCTGAAATCGTTTCGCCTTCTAAAGGCATTATGGATGTTACTATTTTTAATAATAAAATACATAAACATTAATTTTATAGCTACTTCCTGTAGGATTTAATTAGCTATTCTAGTTTTATTGATTTACTTATCTGAAGTGATAAATATTCTGTAAATTAGAAACGATCTCTGCGAAAGGATGCATGTAAAAATAGCTGGCCAATATTTAAAATGCTTTAATGCTGTAAATGAGAGCTACATTATCTGCAAAAAAACTTTTACCATTTCAATATGTGTAGTCCTTTTTAGTATTATGCTATAACTGGTACTATAATTGTTTACAAAAAAACATTGAGTTATCTTCAAATAATTTTTGTTCCCTCGTCACTTAGTATACTAGATAATGCATTAATATATGTAAGCATTTTCTTAAGGTATAGGTATAGGTCGACATTTTAATATCGGTTTTAGAAAATATAACAAGAGAGTCTGAAAGTTCGTAGATGTCAACCACTATATAATTGCGAGAAAAGTTGCATTATGCATTATAAAATTCTAAATTTGTAGTTTTAACGATAAATGTCAATATCTTTCATCAATGTACTAAAATCTAAAATCACAATAAAATTTTCTATATAAGCTCTGGTGGAAACTTCCACGAGACCTGCTACCCAAGCCTGCATGCAAGCAGTTATGGAGGGTTCTTTGGAATAATTTATTCCAAGATACTTGTTGCCGCACAAGTAAAAACGAGTGAATTTTTTATGATTTTACTTCTTCAACTGTGGAACAGGAACAATATTCACTCTCGACTTCAGCATTATGCGTCCTTTTGTTATTATAACCGAAACTTACCCTCTCTCTGATTTGCTAAAATTTCGACCTTGTAGGAATCCTTCCAACGAAAATTGCACACAACGAATTACGAAAACATCCATTAAAACTGCCATCAGATGGCCATATCTTTGATAGAAATACCCATACATGTGGTCATGCGGGCTTGCGCGGAATCGTACAAGGAATCTTCCACATTTGGCCCAAAATTACTTGCAACATAATCCCGATCCTAGCACTAGCAGTGGCGCTTTTGAGTGCCACAACCTTGGTGTGCATATACAGTAACCTTCACCTGTGGGATACTGTATTTTACTCGTGTAAGCGCCCCACGCTATGTTTAAAGTATTCCAGAAGGGAAATATTTGTCATGTGGCGAGTTGCAATATTTTTACTCAGGGGTGTGGCGCGTAGGGATACGGGGAGGAGATGTGGGCGTGACTTGAGCTAACGAGCTCTTTAGTTGTAACACAACAACTGCACTGCAAAGGATGTCAACTCTCAACTCTTTTGCGTTAGTGTGGTACAGTGATAACACAAAACAAAAGTAAAGAACGGGAAAAAATGAAGACACGTTGTCGAGTTTAAGTTATAGAGTCCCTCAAAATGGAAAACGAGTTGCTCCGTGAAAATATGACAATTCTAAATGTGTCAGATGTTGGTGTACCCTAGGGGTACAAACTAGAGAAAGCACCAAAATATTAACTTGCCTTCTGCAGAGATAAATTTACCTCAAACCCATTTTTCACTATTAAACAGTAGAAGAATTGTAAATGTAAGTTATTTATTCACTTAATTTTCAAATAAATTTGTGAATTTTGAAGGTTTCCGTGATTACATGTTGGTAATGCTGATCCACTGTTAAATATGTGTACAAAGTCAACAGGCACTTTACATGATGTATTTATATATATGCATGATGTATGTAAAGTATATGATATATTTGTCTTTTATGAGATCGACTCTTATTTTAGCAGCAACATTTACTGCATTTACATTTATTTTTGCTGTGATCGGCAATAGCGTATTTTGTGATGTAAAAAGGCTATTATAAATTACAACAAAAGTGAGCTTTCGACACGTTTAATTATTGTTGTACCTAAATTGGCAGATTTTGTTTACATAATGGTCATTTAACTTGATATTTTAAACAAAAATTATAATGTAATTCGTTATTTTGTATTTAGTTTTTTTTTTTATAGCAAACCTTTACTAAAACTCGGAATAACCAAAGTGTCAGTATATATGATTTTTTGTCTGGAGGNTATAATGTAATTCGTTATTTTGTATTTAGTTTTTTTTTTATAGCAAACCTTTACTAAAACTCGGAATAACCAAAGTGTCAGTATATATGATTTTTTGTCTGGAGGTGGCATGTTAGTTAACCTGTAAAATATCCATTGGCAATGTTGAGAAGCTCAATGCTTTTAGATTGGCAACTAGAAATTTTGGCCGTCAGGCTGCACTGGTGTCGCATACCGGATTTTTCCATTGTGTATGAAAGTAAATGGGAAAACTGCAATTTTCATAAATATATATATATAAAATTGTGACTAGTAGGGAAATGTACCTCCGGGCGCGTAGACTGCAGGGTGAGGAGCCAAGGCGCCAACCAGCCACCATGTTGTGACTTCACCCGACCACCATATTGAATCTGAGTGACTTTCACCTTCACCATGACCTTGAACTTGACCCTGCGCCCATAACCTTGAATAAAATTGAATCCAAACAAATCGCAAAATTTCCAAAAATATTACAAAATATGTTTAAAAAACTTCGAAAAAATTTACAATTTCGAAAATGTTTGTAAATAAAATGTAAAGACATACATGCAGGAGTGTTGGGGTGAATGCGGTGCTGACTGTGGTGTGTGCGGTGCTAACTATGGTGAATGTGGTGCTGATTGTGGTACATGTGGTGCTGATTGTTGTGCATGTGGTTGTNAGTGTGGTGCTGATTGTGGTACATGTGGTGCTGATTGTTGTGCATGTGGTTGTTATTGCAGTGCATGCAGTGATAACTGTGGTGTGTGCGGTGCAAACTGCAGTGCATTCGGTGCTGATTATGGTTTATGCAGTGCTAACTTCGTGCATGTAGTGCTGATTGTAGAGCGTGTGGAGCGATTGCGAAATTTATGTAAATATTAATGAAAAGATTACAAAAGATTNATGTAGTGCTGATTGTAGAGCGTGTGGAGCGATTGCGAAATTTATGTAAATATTAATGAAAAGATTACAAAAGATTGATGGAAAGATTACGAAGTATTGATGGAGATATTGACTCCTGCCAACTCAATCCTGCATGTAGTGTCTCAATGCCTGCGTGCGATTGGCTAGCTACAATAATGTGGCAACTCGATGATTGGTGGGTTGATGTCCACACAATTTCTTGTTGGTGTAATATGATTGTTTCGATGTAAAAATTATGTCATAGGGGTTTGCATACATGTATATTATAAGCAGTTGGTGGGTCAGCTGAGAGGCTTATTTTGACAGTGGCTGATGTAAAAGGTGGATTGGCTCGACTAACTTTTGCCGTTTCGCGTATGAGTCAAAATCTTACTCTGCGTCTGCGATATCTACTGACATTCCAGTGCTAATGGGATCTACAGCAGTGCCATAGACTTCTTCGGACATGGTACTGGTGAAGCCATCTACTTATTCGGGAGTGATACCAGCAGTGCCATCACTACTTCGGGAGTGGTACCAACAGTGCCATCGACTTAATCGGGCATGACACCGACAGTGCCATCGACATATTGAGATGGGTCATTTACAGCAGTTCAGCCATCGACATTTTCAGGCATTACGTCGACAGCGCCATCGACTTCTTCGGATGAGTCACCTAGAGAAATATTGCAATCTGTGACTACATCAAGGCTTCGTTGCTGTTACTGTGACAAGACATTTGCTTACAGCCAAGGTGCAAGGAAGTACGAAAAACTACTTGTGTGAAAAGTCTTTCCTGTGCTATGCAAGAATGTGTCAAGTGCAAAAGAATTTTCAAACGAGGTTATAAACTGAAGAAACATATCAAGAACTGTAAAGGTAGAGTTCCTGCAGTTAAGAAACGTCATTTATTAGTTATTGGCGTTACATTATCGAATAAATTTTACCTTAAAAAATTTGCGTTCAAAAGCATTTTAAAAGAATATGTAATTGGAAATAATGGTGTTGGTACGAAATACATATGTACATACGTGGACACATTAAGCAAAGGATAATCAATCAATTAACAGAAGGAGTTGAAGAAGGCTCCATAAAATATAATGTTTGGCTGGAGAGTACCATTGAGAAGTCTCAAGCTTTGGATGAATAAATCAGCCGGCGGGCATTTAAGACTGCGAATAAAGCATTGTACAACGATGATAGCATTCTAGATGCTGTAGTCTCCTTGATAGAAAATATTTGTCATGAAGAAGATGAACATATAGCCAAGGGTTCTGGGTGGATGCTTGCTAGCATAGACTGTCTCGATCTGTGTATAAGGATATTATGTTAACTATGTGAAAAGTGAGCATGTTGCTGGTAAGAGACTGCGTATATAATATGGAGGATGTGATAATTCCGTCTTTTTTTAAGTTTTTAGTCTGATGTANTTGCTGGTAAGAGACTGCGTATATAATATGGAGGATGTGATAATTCCGTCTTTTTTTAAGTTTTTAGTCTGATGTATATAAAAATATACGTTTTCAATGAATAAACAAAAGTTTTTTTTCTTGCTGGTGTTGGTGCACTTTGCCCTAGCATGCCTACTTCCCTGGTATAGGAAATATGGTGGTATTGGTTTATAGATCTGCCACTACAAGCCAATACTGTAAGTGAGCATGATAATAAAAATAAATTAAATGATTTGGGNTTGCTGGTAAGAGACTGCGTATATAATATGGAGGATGTGATAATTCCGTCTTTTTTTAAGTTTTTAGTCTGATGTAAATAAAAATATACGTTTTCAATGAATAAACAAAAGTTTTTTTTCTTGCTGGTGTTGGTGTACTTTGCCCTAGCATGCCTACTTCCCTGGTATAGGGAATATGGTGGTCTTGGTTTATAGATCTGCCACTACAAGCCAATACTGTAAGTGAGCATGATAATAAAAATAAATTAAATGATTTGGGNCTTGGTTTATAGATCTGCCACTACAAGCCAATACTGTAAGTGAGCATGATAATAAAAATAAATTAAATGATTTGGGCAAAATATGATGATTTGACAGTTCATACTTAAAGATTTCTTGTGTAGTCCAATCACTGGATGTGAACAATCAATTATATGGCAGCAAAGTTATATGTTGAAGCAACAAAAAAAGAGAGTGAATTAATACTTTAATACATTCTAAACAGGTTGGATGCAACAGTCTTGCAAGTATGCTGTTAAAATCCTATCAATTTGACCCTGAGACAAGGTGGGAGGGGAGGGCGAAGACCGAGTCGGGTCTGGCGAGACATGCTTCAGTGCAGTATATGGCGGAGAGAGGTACTACATAAATGACTACGTGCCTGGTCCTTCTCTAATGCACCACAGTAATTTTTCTAGTAAACACAAATTACGAACATAACCTAAGATATTGATGGTTAAAGGTAAATATAATATGATGATATCAAAGATTACAGAGGTGATGTATTCCAATATGGGTGTTGGAGGGGATCGAGTTAGACTACTAAAACGAGGTGGAATGACAGAGCATGTATAAAATCTAATATGAGCACCTGGGGACTAAATCAAGAGGGAATGATAGAGAATCAAAAGAAGATTACTAAGAAAATTTAAATCAAATATGGTGGGCATATCATGACAAAGCACGAAAAAAAAGATGTCGATGACAGTTCGCCTGGTAGCATAGACAAATGAAATTCTAGATGGTTGATATGGAATTATAGAGCATAAGTAAGTGGGAAACATAGTGACGATTTTATGTAAGATGGTGGTAGTAATGAAATCTAATATGGTTCACATGGATAAAATATCAGATGGTAGATGGAGCACCCATGAGAAAGAATGAGTGAGCATGGTGGACAGCTGACCATGCAAAATAGAATCTAAGATGGCAGTCGGTGTCAATGATATAATTTCTCTCTCAACTTTTGGGATTTTTTTTAGATTTTGTGATTTTCCTATGTGCTTTGGGTTAAAGGTCACCTAGGGTCAAGGTTAAGATACCTGATGTCCAATAAATTGTTGCGGGTAAACTATGTAATTTTTCCTTGATTTTAAACATTTATGAACCAATTTTTGTGATTTTCAAATTTTTTTATGATTTGTAAGGCCTATTAGGGTTGTGGGGAGGGGGGATGTTAATACAATATGATTGATTGGAAGTGGTTGAGACGTCTGCTGGACATCGTGCTTGGTGAAGCTTCGGTAAATGTAAGTTTTTAATAAATAGTTAAATAACTTTTTACAAATTTAAAAACTATTATAAATAACATTTNGCTTCGGTAAATGTAAGTTTTTAATAAATAGTTAAATAACTTTTTACAAATTTAAAAACTATTATAAATAACATTTATATTTTTTTATAATTTTTGTAATTTAAAAAAAGTAGTATTTTAAATTTTTTCAGGGAACTTTTGGGAATTTAAGTCAAAGTTCAAAAGGGCCATGTCAAAGTTCAAGGTCACAGACATCCAACATTGGCTGTATTCATTATTATAATATTCTTGCGGACTTTTATGAATTTTTTAGATTTTTGCAATTGTTTCTAATTTTTTATTTTTAACTTCATTGGGGACAAGGTCACTGGCATACAACATGATGGTCGTAGTCATCAATATAATGGTTTCCTCGATTCTTAAATTCTTTTCGATTTTTTAGAATTTTTTGAGATTTTTATTTATTTATTTTTTGGTTTGAAGGTTATCCAAGGTCTTGGGCGTGGGGTGAAAAACTATCACCCCAAATCATTTCAATAGATCGTTTTTGCAAATGGGGGATCGGTGCTTTTTAAAGGAANGCTTCGGTAAATGTAAGTTTTTAATAAATAGTTAAATAACTTTTTACAAATTTAAAAACTATTATAAATAACATTTTTTATTTTTTTATAATTTTTGTAATTTAAAAAAAGTAGTATTTTAAATTTTTTCAGGGAACTTTTGGGAATTTAAGTCAAAGTTCAAAAGGGCCATGTCAAAGTTCAAGGTCACTGGCATACAACGTGATGGTCGTAGTCATCAATATAATGGTTTCCTCGATTCTTAAATTCTTTTCGATTTTTTAGAATTTTTTGAGATTTTTATTTATTTATTTTTTGGTTTGAAGGTTATCCAAGGTCTTGGGCGTAGGGTGAAAAACTATCACCCCAAATCCTTTCAATAGATCGTTTTTGCAAATGGGGGATCGGTGCTTTTTAAAGGAANGGGGTGAAAAACTATCACCCCAAATCCTTTCAATAGATCGTTTTTGCAAATGGGGGATCGGTGCTTTTTAAAGGAAAAAGGAAAATTCTGAGGGGTAAAGAGGGGCAAAAAGGAAATTTCTAAGATATCCCGGATCCCGTTATGCCAGACTCATATAAATTATTATACTTATAAGAAATGTTTTGAGGAATGAGTAATATTTTTGAGAAATGAGGAATATTTTTGAGAATAGTTTTTGATGTATGTTTCTCAACTGGCAGTTGACTTGATTACTTGTTACGGCCATTTTGTAAGATCAGCCCTAGTTGAATTGTTTTGCGAAGTTTTTGTGAAGAGTTAAGCAACTAGTTTCGTACTAGGCGATTTTTTTGAGACTGGTTGTCATCGTCTGTTGGTACAGATGGATGGTCTTGACCATTGTAATAATCAGTTTGGCAGGAGTTGGTCTCACCAGCAGCCAAACTGGTAGAGTCAGTCTTGGGTGGAGTAAATCTTCGGGAGAGTCAGTTTTAGGTGGAGTTTTAGTCGTTGGCTGGTTGGCTTGGTCGGCCTTTATGGTTCTTTGGTATGTTCCTTTGGTATGATCCTTGTTATGGTTCTTTGGAATCCCATACCACAATTGGCACTACACACACCACAATTATCACCACATTCACCCCAATTGGCACAACACACGCCACAATTAGAACCACATACACAACCACTAACATCACAAGCACCACAATTAGCATCACTTGCGCCACAATTAGCCTTACATGCACCACAATTAGTAACACATGTGTTGCAATTAGCACAATATGAACCACAATTACCATCACATGCACCACAATTAACATCACAAGCAACACAAATACCATCACATGCACTACAATTAGTACAACATTCACCACAATTAGCACAATATGCACTACAATTAGCACTGCATACGCCATAATCAGCACCACATGCAACACAATCAGCACCAGATACACTACAATCAGCACCACATGCACCACAATCAGCACCACACGCACCACAATCAGTACTACACACCACAATCAGCACCACAAACACCACAATCAGCACCACACACACCACAATCAATACCACATGCACCACAATTAGCACCACATGCACCACAATCAATGCCACATGTACCAGTCAGTGCCACATGCACTAAAATCAGCACAGTATGCACCACAATTGGCACCACACACATCACAATTAGCACCAAATGTGCCACAATTAGCATATGCACCAGAATTAGCCCCACATGAAATATAATTAGCACCACATACTCCTGCCTATCCTATGTATTATATAAAACAAGCAGAATAAAATAGCTTACAGAATGGCAGGGGCCCGTACACATTGCATGTCTCCCAAAAAATTATAGTCCTTTTAGAAAATATTATTTAAAAAATTAATTATAGTTTCACCGCTTAACGTATCTCTCTTTGGGTAAGACATTGATTCTTCTTCCACTAGCAACTGTATAAAAATAGCACCAGGTATGTAAATCATGCCTGCTACATTTTAACATAAATCTGATAACCGTTTATGTTGAATAACATGAGGACGGATGGTATTTGGACATTTAAAATAAATATTTCTGGGCAGGGCTTTGCTAGTGATAGCGATGAGAATTTAGCAGCTAAGTCCTAGCGAGACGGTGGCAAATCTTTTCAACTCGCCTGGGTTAGCCTCCAGGGCTAACCGTAATGCATGTTGTTTATGAATTAAAGCTAATATTTTTCCCATGGAAACTTTCGTGCGAGGTTTTTTCTGTGGATTTTTACAAAATTGACTGTGGTGTGAGTGGTTTAAAATGAAAAAATTCATTTTTTACTTAATGGTGTTATTTTCAAATTGTGGCTGGCTGGACGGACAGCGGGCTGGATATAGCATTGAACTGGCCAAGTGTCGTGTGGAGATGCTGTTACAAGACTTGGGAGCATAGTCCAACTCAGGCCTGCCAACTTGCCAACTGCGAGCATGGTAGCAACCCATACCTGTCGACGCTGCTACTGCACTTTGCATCTTAAATATTTTGTATACGCGAGGCCCTGTCTTCTCAAAAAAGATTAATTTTTCCGCCGGTGCACATAGGGGTATTTGATACTAAAAGTTGGTCAAAACCTCGATTTTTCGAATACGCAATCTAACAATAGTAATGATTTCAGGTAAAAGTACATAGATGGCGCGTCAAACGGCAGCCATTTTGACATGCCATGCTGCGCGTTTGATTCACAACGTCAGTCGGCATCTCGCCTTTGTTTACTTTGCACGTTGCTCAGTTCTCGGCTTTTGAAAAACTTCATTTTGAACCACGTGTAAGTGAGTGATACAGTGAATTAAGAAAAAATTTCAATATGGATCATGGTAGTGGAGGTATATACTTTATTATTAACCTGTTACAATAACTAAACGACAATGTTTGGTGTTCTTTAAGCTATAAATACTTTTGAAAGAAAAATGGAATTTTTACCTTTACTTACTTTTATAAATTATTACTTTTGTTATGTTTCCGGGTTCGTCCGAGTTTTATTATGATTTTTCAAAGATACGATGTGTCACAAATTTAGAATAAAGGATTTTTTTGATTTTATTGTTTCTTTCCCTTTGTTCTAGGTTCTTTGGAAGATGTGACAATATTCACGAAAAAAATATTATATGACATCGTGCTTCAATGTCCTATTAAACAAATAGATAAAAAACTGGAGTATTTGGAAGATTATTTGTTTGAAATAACCAAATGTGAACGTAATATTTTGAAACATAAACTGTCTTATTTTAAGTCGGATTTTAAGAAGAAGTGGATGGCTGCTTACAAGAAAAGAGACGTGTTCGAAAAGAAGAATGATAGCTGGTTACAAGGTGAAGTCACTTTACCAAAGATGGCGTCATCTTTAGTGCGAACTGGTGGTCGCGGTCGGCCAAACAAATCTTTCTCAGAATCTAGTGAGCGGACCAAAAGGAGGAAAACCGAAGATTTACGACAGCAAATAGATGCAGACCAATTAACATATGCAACACAAATGAGTCTGAGAGCCGCTGGAAACAAAGATGCTTCCGATATTATAAAAGATATAACAAAAACGCCAACAAGGGCATCTAAGTTCCGCAAGTCTATTGCAAAAGCACAGCACACACCGCAACTCTCACCAACTGAAGCTCTTTCTATGTTCGTGGAAGGCGATTTTACAAGAAGACAATACAATATTGTGAGAAAAATGGACAAACAGCGCTTTCCATGTTACTCGATTCTACAAAAGGCAAAAAAACTATGTTATCCGAAACCAGAGGCATTTCGTGTAACATCCACATGTGCTGAAGTAAAACTACAAGATGTGTTGGACCACACTTGCTCCCGCTTATGCGAGTACCTGGAGGAAGTTATTGAAGGGTGCAAAGAAGAAGACCGATGCCATCTAGAACTGATTTGCAAATGGGGATGTGATGGTTCACAGCAAAGCCAATTTAAACAGAAATTTGAAAATTCAACATATTCTGATGCTAATATTTTTCAAAGCTGTTTTGTACCTCTCAGATTAATCGTTAACAATGATGATGAAAGTAAAGCACTATGGCAGAACCCAGTGCCATCCTCCCCCAGATATTGCAGACCGATAAGAATAAGGTTTATTCATGAGACAACGGATGTGACCAAAGATGAAATCCAATATATAGAAAATCAAATAAAAAACCTACAAAAAACAAGAGTGCTGTTGGCCAGTGGATCTGAGTGTATGGTTAAACAGACGCTATTATTTACCATGGTAGATGGGAAAATATGCAATGCCGCAACAAATACAGCGTCTACAATGCGGTGTTACTTATGCGGAACGACATCAAAAGATTTTAACGACCTATCGAAGAAGAAAAATGTGAACATAGAGTCACTACAATTTGGGATTTCTGTTCTGCATGCAAAAATACGATTATTTGAGTCCATCCTTCACTTAGCGTACAAGATTCCAACTGGAAAGTGGCAAGCAAGATCTGAAGGAGACAAAAGAATAGTTACGGACACAAAAAAAAAATTCAATGTCATTTTAGAGAGGAAATGGGTCTCTTAGTAGATATTCCGAAAGCAGGATTCGGAAATACCAATGATGGTAATTCGGCTAGGAGATTTTTCCAAGACCCAAAATTGACAAGCAAAATTACCGGAGTTGACGAAACCTTAATTCACCGATTTAAGATTATATTAGAGGCCATATCAAGTGGATATGAAATTAATGTCGACAAATTCGAAAAATACGCTCTCGAAACAGCTGAATTATATATCAGTTTATACAACTGGCACCCAATGACACCAACAGTTCACAAAATTTTAGTGCATGGTGCGGAGATCATTTCGCATGCCTTATTGCCAATCGGGCAACTCTCAGAGGAGGCTGCTGAAGCCCGAAATAAGCACTTCCGCTCATATCGGCAAGGATTTGCAAGAAAATTTTCACGGGAGGCGTGTAACAACGATATTATAAATAGATGACTGTTGAGCTCGGACCCTCTATTGACGAGTATCCGCCCGTTACCAAGAAAAAAAACAAAACCTTTTTCCAATGAAACCATGCAACTTCTCCTTCCGTCAGGATATGCAGCGACATTATCACAAGAAAGCGATCATGGACGCGAAGAATCTGATAAAGATGATTTTAGTGATGAATCTGAATAATTTTTATAATGATTATTATATTAATATTTTTGTGTAAATAAAGTTCTGTTTTGTGGTCATATCTAGTTTTATTTACTATTATAACACAAAAACCAACTATACAGACAATTTTATGACCATACAATTTCAAAAACATTGTTGGCCAACTTTTAGTATCAAATACCCCTATGTGCGGTGGTGGATACAGATTTTGTTTATCGTGGATGCCCAGTGACCTGATGTAGTGAAATATCCTAACTTACCAATGCGTTCTAGAGGTGATACAAAAGTGGACAGTAGATGTGGTACGGCGAGGAAGGGGACTGGAAGGGAGCCGACCAAATAACCAATGAAAAAAGTAGTGGTGGGGTTGAAGCTTACCAACTTAACAGCCAATAAAAATTAACGAGTGTCATTCGTGTATATGTGCTGAGAGCCTAGTCGCTCCACCCGCCATCAAACCCCTGACCCCCTGCGTGTACATCTTTAAATGTTATTTATAACATTTTTCGAAATTTCATTTTTCTTAATTTTTTTTTTATTTGGGAATTTTGCGATTTTTTAGGTTTAATGTTAATCAAGGTCTTGGGCATGGGTGAAGGACATGGGTACTAGGTCAAGGTCACCCAGATTCAATATGGTGGTCGGGTGATGTCACAACATGGTGGTTGATCAGCTCTGACTTTGATCCCCCATCCCTTCTGAGCCCAAACATTCAACATTTTAAAACTTTAAAAAGATTTTAAATGTTTAAAATAAAAATTTTTGTTTTTGAAAATTTGGGGCAGTTAAGAGAATTTCTGGGTCCAAGGTCATCCAAGATCATAGCAGTGGGGTCATGGTCAAGGTCACATGTCAATATCACTCAGTTCCAATATGGATGTCGGGTGACTTCACAACATGGCGGCCGATTTTCGCCTCGTCTCCTCAGTCAGTAACATGTGCACCCAGAAATTTCACTATTACTATTGTACAAAATCTTCCGATTTGTTTAGTGTTATAGCCTACATAAACAATAAACTTTGTCCTTCGCACTAGAATGGAAATATAACGGCATATGTTCTCGTGATGTTTAATATTCTGTTGCTAACTGGATTTCGCAAAACATTGGCTTTAGCAATTACATTATTAAATATAACAAATGGAACTAAAAAATGTATTGAAATGGTAAAAAACAATATTATTTTAAGGGCTTTTCTAAACAGTTTCCTTAAGGGAAAGAAGAAAAGTACAAAGTTCCTTTTGATGATGACTATATTTATTTCGCACTTAAATTCGTAACATTTTTCCATTGAAATAAGCTTGCTCATTAATGCACAATGATACCAATCACAGTTGTATTTTTACTTTTGTTTGTTAACACAATTGTAGTGCATGAATAATGGTTACAAAACGAAGTTAATGCATAATATTTTGGCTAGAGCAAGTACATATATTACAATTCCAGCCAAAAACAAATTCTTACAGACAAAAATATATAACTTCTCCATTTATTGCCAGCATGCATGTGGGTTCACAATCATAAAATATAGGTACATAGCATAGGGCATAAAAGTAGAACATTCAAATGATCATAATTCTTGTTAGAGTTTGATCCACAATTGAATACGTATTAATTTTAGCCATCAGTTCACATAAGTTGGCCGTGTTGGTAAATAATGGATTTTCGTGACAGATCGTGATATTGTGTTGATAATTGGCCGTAACAAAAAATATTTAGCATTTTTATTTTTGTTTAAAAACTTAATTTTTGCGATTGCACAAATGTGAATAACCTAACAATACTTCTGCTAGTTGGCTTTTGCCTGTTATTTTCTTTAAATTTATGTCGTGTGACATTTCTTTGTTTCTGAAGTATAACTGTGCCTTCTATTTTAAATAATTAACTTAGTTGAAAAATGTATCCATGGCTATGATTCCCTGATGCCTCAACGCCCACACAAGAAGTGAAATTAAACCATTTCCTTTATGTACTACATCAGGAACTCTCATGCAGATAACCTGTTATGCGTAGTCGTGAATCAATGGGTTTGAAATCATGGCAGTTAATTCTTGTGCACAAGTCCTTTGTTCAGTGGTTACTGTTATACTTTCAATTTTGAATCAAGCGTCAATATGACCTCTTGGGAACACCGGCGCACCTAGTGGCGGAAATTTTCCCAATGCTGAACTTTCTCATAAGAATTTTCGTTTTGTTCCTAACCTGAGTAGAATGAAACTTAAGGTCCTGGTACAATGGGTGGTTGGTGTTTGTGGTTGTTGTTGATGGTTGGTGTTGGTAGCAGTTAAAGTACAGGGCGATATATGCGAGATGGTTCAATAGGCGTTTGGTGGTTGGTGTTGATGATTGGTGGTTGGTAATAATAAAATTTCAACTCGTGATTGGTGGTTGGTGTTGGTGTTGTTGGTTAGTGTTGTAGCCAGTTGGAATATGGAATATATTGAAATTTTACCACCAACCCACCAATCGGAGAGCTTTCCCTGGTTTCTGATCTAGTGGCACTGGAAAAGCTTTAAAAGGGCGGTAAATAATCCTAAAAATATTTATCTCAAGCTGATAATACCTGTCGTTAATGAGTCACCAGCAATATTTATTATTAAAACTCTTTTGTCTAACATTATAGATGTTAAAGCAAACCATACAAATGTATTTAATTTGCAGGCTTTTGTTAAGCAATTGCATGATTACAGACAAATTGGAGTTAAATATGTGAATTTTATTTTTGTATAACTTGCAGTGCACTTAAATTATGACAAAAATTAAAAAAATTTCAAAACTGTTTTTAAGCACACTTAATTAAAAAAAGTTAAAATCCTATAAATTAAAATCTTGTCCACTTAGATATAAAAATTCAGATTTCTAGGAATAGCCAATTAAAAACAGTTGGTCCGCCTTTCTTAAGATTTTACTGCTATCTGTTGGCACAACCGCAAAACAATTTATGCCAACGCCACCACTGACTGTTATGCCATGGAACTTATCGCACACCAATCGACAACCACCAACACCAACAACCATCACCACCGACCACCTGTTGTGCCAGGGCCCTTACTATCAAGGTTGCATAATTAACTCAATTCGGAATATATAACTGTTTTATTATATTAAGTACTTCAGATCATTAGAACAATTGCAACTTTGTTATAAGCAATAAATTCTGTGCTTATAATTTTCAAATGAAATAACATCCATGTCTTTCAAGGATTATATAAAATAAACACACATATATATATATTTTTAACAATTACATTTCCTTAAAATATTTTTTCAAGTTAAAATATTGACGTCATGTTACTATTGACATAGTACAGTATTCCATGCTCTCAGGATGTCTGTCACGCCGTGCACACCACCCCTTCATCACCATAACGCACCTCCGTATCAGCTGCATTGGCCGCACAAAGTGCAATACAGCACATGCACCGAAAAATATCAGTGCAGTGCACCTCTCCCGGGGTTTTGGACTCATTCGGTGAGGTGCCGACCAGGGGCAATATTTAATTAAAACAAACAATAAATACGTGAACTAATGGAAGTGCAAATAACACGAGGGGAGAGGCCTTAAGATAATTTTATTCTTTATTATACTTTTTCTTTCAATTGATAAAACTAAAATTTCTAAATTTTTATGCAATAATTTTATAATTTCAAAATATTTTATGCCTATATTTATTACTTTCTAAGGGTTGTATAATTGATTTTATTCAATATTTTCACATTCAATAACAAAAAGGAACACAGAAGGCATTCTAAACTGTTCTAGAATGTAAAGGCGTCAGTGCCTGCCGCCAGCCAAGTCAGTCACGTTCCGGCACGCGGAGAGGTCGGCATGGCCCATCGCTGCTCTGGGCACGTTCAAACTTTTCGTTACCAACCACTAACGAACCACCATAGTTCTTATTACNCGGCACGCGGAGAGGTCGGCATGGCCCATCGCTGCTCTGGGCACGTTCAAACTTTTCGTTACCAACCACTAACGAACCACCATAGTTCTTATTACCAGGACATCTTGCTTCTTGTGTCTGGAGATGCCACCTCCCTTCCCCGGGAATAGTACTGCCCAGGGAAGCATAATTTTTTCCAATTCACTCTCACGAGTGTGTGCGGCCTATTTGCCCATACCCGCCCCACGTAGCCTACCCGGCGGGCTTAGGACGTTGACCCACTTCACTTTGTTTATGTAACTCAAAAGAATTTGTAAATGTTTGTTCAGAAGAAAATACACGGGTTTTACACATGCCGTGTTTTATTTCTGAGCACCGCCTGTTCTGCGTTTAGGGGCGTACGGGTCAGCCCTGAATAGGCCTGTGAAGAAGCACTAACATTCTTCAGCCTCACCAAAGATAAGTCTTACGTCCAGGCAATCAGCCACACGACCCTGGGAGCAACAGCAACACCACCAACACCATCATGCCATCGCCTGTCAGCGGTTGCTGGTAACTGTAATCGGATAAATTCCACTTCTCCCAATACTCAAATATTTCCCGTTTATTTAGACCGCTCCTGAGCCATGCTTTTCCCGGCCAATCAACATGCCAAAACCAGTCAACATTGATAAACAAGTGACTGCTGACAGCACCGAAATTGAAAAATACTGAAACATAAATTACTAAATAACAAAATTATAAATTTAAACGTCGCCTGAAGTCAGGCACTGGTTAAAAATGTATTNTGAAACATAAATTACTAAATAACAAAATTATAAATTTAAACGTCGCCTGAAGTCAGGCACTGGTTAAAAATGTATTACTTTCGTTAGTGAGAATTGCATAGAGCATGCATTTAGGCATAAGTAAATTAGTATCAGAGTATCGGCATCGGAAAAAGTGGTACTGTATCGGGACAACTCTAGTGAAAGTACACCCATTATTTCTAGCTATAATCAATTTCACGTTATTTAGACTCTTGAGAATTCTAAATACTATAGTATGAGAATCCCAAAAACACTTATGTATCAATCTGTAAACGTTCGCCTAAAAATTCTCTGTTTCTGTCTTCCCTAACCACACTTCAATTTTAAAATATACTTTATCGTCTATCTTGGAGAATAGTGATAGGCGAAAAGTAGCACACAGAAAGTCTACATCAGAGTAAAAAACATTTTCCAATAAACAATGCATTTATTTGCATTTATTTGTGTATTTCTAATCGTGTCTTTTTTCTCACACTTCAAGTAAATCTGAAGTTCTTTTTAGTTCAGAACATTTTCCAAATTATTACCATGGTCATAAGAATTTTTTCTCAAACCCTTAATAATTAATAGTTTATGAAGTGCAGAATGACGACTGCGAAATAAAAGGAATAAATAAGCCACTAATATTTTTGTAGAGATTAAGATTACGTCTTTAGCAATAATGCAAGGATCCATCAAACACTATAAAAAAACTTTGTGAAAATTTTTAGAAATTGAGCTGTGTACAAGATCTAGTTGCTCAAAGTCTACATCGACAATTTATTGTCATACACGGAGCCTCAGAATGCGATGCCACCAAGTAGAGAGCCAGCAGATAAAAATCTGAATTAAAAATTGTAGTAATTTTGGTTTCTCAATTTTTGCTAATTTTTGACTGAATTGATTAAATGCATGCCCACAATTAGGTTTATCAGTTCGCACTTGACGACGATACTGATACTTTTGATGNTGAAACATAAATTACTAAATAACAAAATTATAAATTTAAACGTCGCCTGAAGTCAGGCACTGGTTAAAAATGTATTGCTTTCGTTAGTGAGAATTGCATAGAGCATGCATTTAGGCATAAAAGGTTGAAGAAAACTTAGGAATGTTAAGTAAATTAGTATCAGAGTATCGGCATCGGAAAAAGTGGTACTGTATCGGGACAACTCTAGTGAAAGTACACCCATTATTTCTAGCTATAATCAATTTCACGTTATTTAGACTCTTGAGAATTCTAAATACTATAGTATGAGAATCCCAAAAACACTTATGTATCAATCTGTAAACGTTCGCCTAAAAATTCTCTGTTTCTGTCTTCCCTAACCACACTTCAATTTTAAAATATACTTTATCGTCTATCTTGGAGAATAGTGATAGGCGAAAAGTAGCACACAGAAAGTCTACATCAGAGTAAAAAACATTTTCCAATAAACAATGCATTTATTTGCATTTATTTGTGTATTTATAATCGTGTCTTTTTTCTCACACTTCAAGTAAATCTGAAGTTCTTTTTAGTTCAGAACATTTTCCAAATTATTACCATGGTCATAAGAATTTTTTCTCAAACCCTTAATAATTAATAGTTTATGAAGTGCAGAACGACAACTGCGAAATAAAAGGAATAAATAAGCCACTAATATTTTTGTAGAGATTAAGATTACGTCTTTAGCAATAATGCAAGGATCCATCAAACACTATAAAAAAACTTTGTGAAAATTTTTAGAAATTGAGCTGTGTACAAGATCTAGCTGCTCAAAGTCTACATCGACAATTTATTGTCATACACGGAGCCTCAGAATGCGATGCCACCAAGTAGAGAGCCAGCAGATAAAAATCTGAATTAAAAATTGTAGTAATTTTGGTTTCTCAATTTTTGCTAATTTTTTACTGAATTGATTAAATGCATGCCCACAATTAGGTTTATCAGTTCGCACTTGACGACGATACTGATACTTTTGATGNTACTGAATTGATTAAATGCATGCCCACAATTAGGTTTATCAGTTCGCACTTGACGACGATACTGATACTTTTGATGAAAAACTGAGTATCAACAACCAAAGATAATTTATTTTTAATTAATTTCAAATTTGTTAACCATATGAACACAACTTTCTTGGGTTCCCAAACTTGTGAAACTCAAAAATATTCTTAGGGTCAAATTTCTTCTAGGGTAGATATGTACAGTTTGTGCTACTAGTCATAGTTTCTCTAGGAACAATTATATTTATCATTACTTTTTTTTGGCGTAAAACAGTATTATCTTTTAAACATGTGCGAAATTGTCATGTCAAGTTATCCGTTCAGTTTTTTTGTCAAAAAGAGACGACACAAACAATGCTTAACGCGGAATATTGGTACAGTGGAGGCATGTGGGTCTGAAGAGAGGCAGTGAAGCTGTAGTTGATAACAGTGTCATTGTCATGGGCGTAAGAACAAGGAGGGGGGNGTGGGTCTGAAGAGAGGCAGTGAAGCTGTAGTTGATAACAGTGTCATTGTCATGGGCGTAAGAACAAGGAGGGGGGAGGACGGGTATCTCCCCCAAACCCTTAATTTTGTGGGTTGAAGTACAACATAGCATTTATTATTTTAGTGGCATGCTCTTTAGTACCTTAATAAACTGTGCACCAACAACAATCTTAATTACAGCAAAACTTTACGACCAACTGCAGCAGAAAAANGTAGTACCTTAATAAACTGTGCACCAACAACAATCTTAATTACAGCAAAACTTTACGACCAACTGCAGCAGAAAAATTTTATCCTGTTTCATTTCCTTAAAATTTTATAACCTTACTAGTTCGGGACACAGGGGCGTAGGGAAAGTGGCGAATCATAGGGATATATCCCCTCCCAAAATGCAGGATAAACTGAGGGTATCTACAATATTTTTCCAAGACTGTTTGGCTATTTGGAGATGAATTAATTAAAAATTAACTTTTAAGTACTCTTGTGCAGTGGAGCTGCCTTCTGTATAAACACATTAGAAAACTAAAAAAGGTTGTGTTTGGTTTTAGTTTCAGACAGGATGGAACTGAAATCTACTGACAAACTTCGGCAAGTATTCTTCATCAAAAATAGATAGAAAATATACAAACTACCTAAAGTCTGATTCTGTTCCAGAAAGGATGTAGCCATCTTTGGAAGTGCAACTGAAGCAGATGTGTATTGGTAGTAGTTCAGACAAATGAATAATAAGANAAGGATGTAGCCATCTTTGGAAGTGCAACTGAAGCAGATGTGTATTGGTAGTAGTTCAGACAAATGAATAATAAGAGCAAATCTCTTGAGTTTGTGGATAATGCATTATTGATTAAGGAAGTGCACGCCATAAGAATTTGGAGGCCGATATCNACAAATCTCTTGAGTTTGTGGATAATGCATTATTGATTAAGGAAGTGCACGCCATAAGAATTTGGAGGCCGATATCAACCCGCTTCCATAAAGGAGGGAGGGTTGGGACCCCATTTGTTCAATAAAAAATATAACTCTCAGGCATTTTTGGGTTGTTATCGACGGATTAGTAATTTACCATTGACCGTAAATAAAAAGTTCGCCTTGTGTTTTTACCCTACACACCAACATTTTCGAGAAATGAATGCATAATTTCTAATACTGAAAAACTGTTGTCTATGTGCTAGATGTCATTCGGTATTTTAGCAAGGGATGAGACCTATGCAAATGGGAATGAACAGTTATCAGTTAGTTAGAAGTATGTTGAAAATACAGAACGGTTGTGTTATTAGAGAACACTGTCTGAAATTTGTACTATTGCATGACCTCCGTGGGTCAGATCTTGCAGGAACAATAGTTAAAACTCTTCAAAATGTCGGTATCAGTTTAGACTATTTGTGTAGCTAGAGGTATGATTGCACAACATGCATAAATTGACGATTACGGAGTAGCCAATCATACCATACAGCTGTGTATTTTATTGTGCAAGCCATTATCTAAATTTAGCTTTTATTCAAGCTTGTGTGTTATAGACATACAAAACTGCATAGGGACAGTAACGAAAGTGGTGTCATTCTTTCGATGCGTTGCCAGACGTGTGCAATTCGATAGGTTGAGTATCGTGATTCTTTGTTTTTATTTAATAAACTCAGAAACTACTACAAAATCACTAAATCTTCATTCTTCTTTGCATCAGAGTCCGTTTATACTCTTTTCACTTAACGTATGTTGCAAAATATTTTGCCTAACATTCAGTTATTCACAATTTTTGCAAGCTAACAAGTACGACCTCTCTTCATGTGTTAAGAATGCAATGAGCAATGGGCAATGAATCCACCACGAAATTTAACGTTATTTTTTCAGCAATTAAACAGGCAGAAGACAATTTTGAAATCACAATTTTGGGNAATCCACCACGAAATTTAACGTTATTTTTTCAGCAATTAAACAGGCAGAAGACAATTTTGAAATCACAATTTTGGGAAAATCTAGAAAACAAGTTCAGCGGTCGAACTATAATACAAAGGTTTTGAATCATTTTGGAGGAAGTGAGTTNGGGGAAAATCTAGAAAACAAGTTCAGCGGTCGAACTATAATACAAAGGTTTTGAATCATTTTGGAGGAAGTGAGTTTCCATCAATTTCCTGGACTAAATGATTACAAGTTCATGCTTCATAAGGATGTATTGCGCTCATGATAATTTCTTCTTCCAAGGAAATGTATTCACATTGCAGAAATGATATATAAACTCTACTGCAGCAGTATACCCAAGATAAATCTGTATCTGTGGCTGTTAGTGAAGTAAAGACGTGGCGAAAAAAAAAGTGTCTAGAAGAAGACGACCAAATATTACAGAAAAGTGATTTTATTTAAACGCTCAACATGTGTGATAATACATTTTCCCCATGAACGCACATAGATGATCTACATCATCAAGTGCGAGGTATTTTTCCACACTATGTAGACTTAAATCATATTTGCTCAACAGTATGTCAGAAAACAGATTTGATGGGTTGGCATTGCTCATAGTACGTCGAGATATAGAAGTTGAACCTGAATAAGTTTTGGATATGTTTGAAAAAACGAATTGATATGTTTTTTTTTATTAGTTGAGACATACAAAGGAAAGAGGTACGTGCAAAATTTAACTAATTTATTATTATATTGTGAATGCCAAGTGTTTCATTTCATAATACAATTTTGTAAGATTTAAAGCGTCCTTTTTCTCACAGATGTACACATTTATATTGCTTTAGTCGAGTATTTTCTGCAAATATAAATTACTACAGTTAGAACTTTATTTACTTCGCCAACCGAAGAATTAAGTCACAGACTCTCAACAGATTTTGTGTGACAACATCCACTGTCTGTTGCGAAAATATGTTTGCATAAAAATATATTTACCTTCAAATTTTCCAAATAGCGCTAAGATGAGGATGTAGGGTGGGTACAATTTTAATTAAATATTCCAGAATGCCATTTTCCTTTCCCCACCAAATTCCCACAAACATTTTGTAATGGCAGTCTATATTTTGACTAGGATTTCAACTTCTACTCCTCGTCCTCCCTTTTTGCAATTTGAAACTGTTCCAGCACTGCTGGCCACAATTACAATGAGGTCCTTAACTTACATTTGTAAGTAATTTTCAGAACCCACTATGCCGTTGTTTCTGAAATATATAAAGCAGCAGTGCTAAATATGCACATATTTAAAAATTTTAATTGTAGAATTAGAAATATTTTTGAATATGCAAATAAAGTGATTTTATTTGGCATAGTATAGCTTTAAAAAAAATATTTTACATAATTGCAGTAGTTATTTAATATTTTATTTTCAGTGAAATTGTACAAAATATTACTGTATTACACAGTGTAAAATTATGGAAGGGGTGTTCTGTATAACATTATTACAAAACCAAAGGAAGCTAAAATAGTATCGGCAGTAAACAATGTACAGTAGTCATGTTAAATATTGGTAAACGTAGCCATATGCAACTATTAAGACTCAACTGCCTGTGCTGTATGTGTAGGTGAAACTAACTAGCAGGTGAGTAGAAATATTATGGGGAGTTTCGGACAAGAGCGGAGAGTGATGGAGTACGGATCTGTTCATTTTCTGTCATTCCGGCTGAACGGTGGCCAACTTTCCCTCCATTTTATTGACAAAATCACTTGTTTTACCCCAAATCACTTCATAAATTAATCATTTTACCCAAAAATCACTTTAATTGCCAGAAAATTTCTAAAAAATAGAAAATTGTCCCGATTGAATCCTGAAATGAGCCTCTTAATACTCACAGCAGTAAAAGAGGATTTGAGACTCCGAGTCAGGATCCAGTGGATCGGGGTGGATCAGCGGACATGGCCCCCCTCCCACCGCCACCATCCACATCCGTGACCATTACCTTCGACCGTGAATAACTTTGAACCCAAAAAAGTTCTTACAAAAATTTATAAAAAAAATTCAAACATTAAAAAAAATTTAATTTTTAATATTATATAAATATCTACAAAAATTTGTAAAAATGTATAAAAAGTTTATTTAAAAAACGCACATTTCCACAGTCCCCCCCCCCCNCAGACGACTGACCACCCCTCCAATAAATGACATTGTATTGACATTCCCATCTCACAACCCCCCAAAACCCATGCCACCATTAAAAATTCGAGAAAATTAAAAAAAATTAAATTAAATTAAAATTTAGGGAAGCATTTTACATTGATGACTCTGACCGCCATGTTGGATGCCAGTGACCATGACCCCAATGACCTTGAAAGCAAAAATAGCAAAAACATAATGAATATATAACAGTAAACTAACATATTACCTTTTTGACAAAAACCCCCATGTTGAATGTTGGCAACCTTAACCTTGACCCCAATGAATTTGACCTGTGCCTATGACATTGAATGGCCTTCAACCCAAAAAATTACAAATTCCCAAAAAATTCCAAAAATAATATTAAAACTTTTAAAACACTTTAAATTTCGAAGAATTTGGCAAATATTATTAAAATAATTACATGCAGGTGGAGTGATCAGCAACTATGCTTCCGACACGAAGACCAGCAGCCGACTGACCCCCATCTCTATATTTCATTGGCTATATAATCGTTAAAACTGCTGACCACATGTACATGTGGTGCTGATTGTGGTGTGTGGTGCTGATTGTGGTGCATGTGGTAATGATTGTGATGCTGATTGGGGTGCATGTGGTGCTGATTGTGGTGTGTCTGGTGCTGTTTTAAGTGCATGTGGTACTTGTTATGGTGTGTGTGGTGCTGATTGTAGTGCATGTGATACTGGTTGTGGTGTGTGTGGTGCTGATAGTGGTGCATGTGGGGATGATTGTGGTGCATGTGGTGCCGGTTGTGGTGTGTGTGGTGCTAATTGTGGTGTGTGTGGTGCTGATTGTGGTGTGAGGGGTGCTGATTGTAGTGCATGTGTTGCTGATGGTGCGATAATCAGTGCTGCAAATTTTACAATGTCTCTTTTAAATGTCACTCCAAGTAAATTGGCAGTGTCATGATTATGTGTAGAATCACATGTATACAAAATTTCAGTACTCCTATATACTTCAGCACGATGCGAAAAACATCACTAATTAAAGAATATNAATCACATGTATACAAAATTTCAGTACTCCTATATACTTCAGCACGATGCGAAAAACATCACTAATTAAAGAATATGTATTAAGTATTTGCAGGTTAAGACAATGTTTGATTTACTGTACAGAGAGCCATCACTCGTATCAACATAATTTTAATAAAATATGCCGACCAGTATTTCCACCAACCAACCATATTTAATACAATATTTTCCAACTATATGGCCAGATATTTAAACCAACCCTCAATATCCACTGCCATATCATTACCTCCATTAAGAAAAAAACCAAGCTGCTATCCCTACGAAATACTCCGATTAATTTATCTATCATGTAAAAACCTTGACTACATGAACCGATGAGTACATCAGTCGTTACCCACAGTTCGTGGCATTAGAAGACAACCAGCAATACGAAAAATGTCTTATCAAAAAGTGATACCAGCCATACCACCATATGGTCCATACAGTATAAGAAGGCCACTTTCTGACAGTCAGTGAGTCGCAACTTAACATTTACGAAACAAACAAAGTGCAATTTACAAAATCCTGTATCAACTGATGCACGAACGAACAAAAGTTAAAATTACGTTGGCTATTCTGAGTGCACTGCCGATGCACATGACAAAAGCAGAAAATACGCGGATAAGAAAGAGTTCTTACATTTATTAATACATTTTATTTTAAAAGGTCAAAACAATGGTTGTTAGTGTTAAAAACTAAACTTCGTGATAATGTAGTTATGTATAGGTGTTCAAAATTAAATGTACAATAGAACGATACGACGTGGAAAAGTTTCCTGAAGTTGTGCTAACTTCAGAAAGTTTTTTCACATCGTATCATCCCTCTCCAACCTCACTTTCAACACGTCCTTGATATTAATTCTAAAATCATACAGAAATATTGCAAAATATTGTTGAATTATTTTTTCTAATAATTTGACGAAACGACACGAATTTGAAATATATTTCGAGTCCGTAATATAAGAACAATCAACTTTAAAAAAGGCGCTATCTGTTATCCAAAAACAGCGGCTCAAACTTCGCCATGACGTGCTGTGCACGCCATCTCTCGGATATTATGCGAGGTAATACCAGCCAGAAATGACCCGTTTTCCTGCATGAAAAATAACGAATTTACAAACAGATGCCAATAGTTATATTTTTCCACGAGCTCTTCATAATTTTTAAAGTAACATATTACATGTACAACGATTTGGAGTACAAGTAATTTATATTCGGCCAGTATTCGTTCGTCTACGTAAATTATACGCCATATTGTTCTCTTGAAACCCAACTCCTTGTTTCCGTAGGAAGTGAGACATGCGTGAATATTTTTNCCTTGTTTCCGTAGGAAGTGAGACATGCGTGAATATTTTTTTAAGCAATTATAACGTTATTCCACGTCACATATTTCCAACTCGAATATTTTAGCTATAAAATCAAAAGTGTGATATCAGATACAACAGACCGTCTCGCAAATGTTAACCCAAATTCACTATCTCTGACAAATTAAAAGAGAGTTAGCAAATATTTAATTATTTGCAACATTTTATATTTTTACTTTTATAACCTACTTATTTTTTTAGACAGATGTCATTCTTAAAATATCTTAAAATTTGTTTAGCGTTACAGTACAATGGCAAGTGGATTAGCTGACAGCGTGTTGATAAAAAATACAGCCCCGACTTGACGGACCAGCTTATGGAAGAAGAATACGTAGTCAGATGTAGTCAGATGTAAACAGTGGCGCTACTTTCGCAGACCTGTCAGAAAGTGACCTTCTTATACAGTATGGACTGTACCAGCAGTACCCATAGGACATATTGTCAGAACATTCCAGCCATCCAACTATCCACCAGTCTTTCAATTTTTCGCCCAATCTTTTGATCAATCTCCTTATCTTTATATCAATCTTTCGAACACAATCGCAATTTTTCCATAAATATTCCAATCTTTCCAACAATCGCACAATATTTTTATCGATCTTCCAATCTTTCCATCAATCTTTCCACCAATCTCACAATCTTTTTGTCAATCTTCCAATCTGTCCATAAATATTCCAATATTTCGATCAATCTGGGAATCTTTCCATCAATCTTTCCATCAGTCTCAATCTTTACATCAATCTTCCAATCTTCCCATCGATATTTCGAACAATCTCGTAATCTTTCCATCAGTCTCAATCTTTACAACAATCTTCAAATCTTCCCATCGATCTTTCGACCAATCTCTNATCTCGTAATCTTTCCATCAGTCTCAATCTTTACAACAATCTTCAAATCTTCCCATCGATCTTTCGACCAATCTCTTTATCTTTCCATCAATTCTCCAATATTTCCATCAATCTTTCGACTAGTCTCGCAATCTTTCCATCAATCTACAAATTTTTCGATAAATCTCGTTATATTTCCACCAATCTTTCGCAANGACTAGTCTCGCAATCTTTCCATCAATCTACAAATTTTTCGATAAATCTCGTTATATTTCCACCAATCTTTCGCAATCTTCTTATCACTCTTGTAATCCTCATCCGCAATCCTTACTAATTCTTCGATCAATCCCAACCCCATAGATCGATGCTTCAATCAATCCTTCGGTTTGCTCCACCCATATGTTTAGAAATTACATTCGTTCGCCAACTGTCTCCAAATTTTTACATGTTGACATAATTCATATTTTTATACAGTCCACTATACATGCATTTTTTATACTTAAAATCTTCATTGATATTCTGTAGGTCGATATTTACTTTAATAGTCGAGTGCTCATAGAACAACTTTAAAGTTGTGAAGCAAAAAAGTCACAACACAAAAAAAAAGTATTATTTAATTTTGAAAATATTATGTTTTTTACAATATTACAATATCAGAATAAAGTAGTTCATCACGTCATGCTTTATAACCCCTTTCCTTCAGTACGTTGATGATTGAATATATCTTGTTAATGTGAGATAAATCTCCACCTTGTTGCAAAGCTACCAAATGTCTGAGTCTAGCAATAAGTTCATTCGGGTCTTCGAGAAATAGTTAGCCAGTGTTCTCAGAATCTTCTGCCTTCCTCATATCACTCGTTGCAGCAAATGTGGTGGAGGAGTGTATCAGAGCATCGAAAAAAATTACCATCACCTTCGCCACCAACGCTGTCTTCATGTTCATTTTCATCAATGCTCTCTTCAGGGTCATCTTCACCCCTGTTTTGTATTCTATATTATATTTGTTTTGGTTTGTAGGGGAGTTGTTTGTCATCAGTATTTATAGATGTGCGCCATTTATTTTAAAGTTCATCGATCTCTCCCAAAAGTCTTGCAAGTGTATGTTTCGCGCGAACCTGCTCTACTGCATGACGCAGGTCACTCAGTCCGTCTTTAGCTTAACTGCCTCATCATAATCGCCTGTGGAATCAGTACCCACCGATGCAGTAAAAGGTATTGGCGGCCAAACTTTCTGTCTCTCAAAAATGAATCCTTGCATTTCTTGATGTGGTTCTTCAATTTATCGCCTTGCATAAACTGCATGTGGCCATTGTCGTAATGATTCCTAGTGCGAAAAGGACTCTTCATACAGGAGGTTCTCTCATGTCACCGAGCATGTTCACTGAAGTTGGAAACTCGATCGCAGAATCAAAACTGACGACAATCNAGGAGGTTCTCTCATGTCACCGAGCATGTTCACTGAAGTTGGAAACTCGATCGCAGAATCAAAACTGACGACAATCTGACAGCTGAGATGCAGGTCGCGGCTCCATATTTGTTGTGGTCAAAGGCAGCCTTCGTATACGTAATTTATCTTCGTGGTATGATGAGAGAGAACTTCCAAATCTATGTTCAGCTCACGGTGTTAGAATGACAACTGCCATTTTTCTATATAAAAGCATTCTTTTTACAGTAAAGAGCATAGCTTGTGCACACAGAAGGACTTCTTAAATATATATATTTTTAATCTACTAATAAATTGGGAAGCATTCTGAGAAAACCCACATACTCATTCGCTTCCTGAGTAAAAAATAGTTCGAAAACACGCAGATACCATCACATATGAATGTATATGTATATATATATATATATATATATATATAGAGAGAGAGAGAGAGAGAGAGAGAGAGAGAGCCTATATGAGTGTGTTTGTATATATATAGTATATATATCATATAGAAATATACATAATTATGTATAGAATAAATTTAAATAATTTTATGTAATCTATATTTAAATGAACAAATTCCTTCAAGAATATTAAAATAATATATTGTTGTTCAAGTTTGTGGAATGCATTTTTGACTTCATATGCTACATATTAAAAATGTTTGCACAGCATAAGCCCGGAATAATAAGTAAAGTGTTGGCTAACTTAATGTTTTTGTTCATCGTATATTTTTGATATTGCACGTTGCGTGAAGCTTATTAAACGTTGCATATCTTTTATTACAGAAATTTTGTTGATCCAAATTTACTTCTCTCTTTTGCGTAAAGCTGTGAATTTTATAAAAAAAATTATGCAACATTTTTCTATATTTTTCCTGACTTAGCGTTTTATTTTATTATTTATATTAAAATAGAAGCCCAGGGCTGTGTCTCAATATAAAGAGTGGTGTTTCACATTACATTATGAGACGGCTCTTTCCTACACTCTCTCACTCTCGCTCTCTAGATTTGGGACGATGCTCTCTCTTTTTGGGAAATACACACAGCATGCAGTGAAAACCAGCGAAAGTTTTTAATGACACTTATGAGTGCGAATATACGCGCAGGGAATTAAAATAATAATAAGAAACTACCCTGTACCTTCTTTCAAATTTTAAACCCGTTTTTACAGCTGAAATCATTTTACCGCTATTGATAGTACAGTAAAATTCAAAATGAAATCACGTCACTTAATAAATCTGACAGGTTTAAAACATATTTTCTCAAATAATGAGAAGCCACTATCAGTACATAATAGCAAAATTTATTATAAAAAGTCATAAAAAATATTTGCATNATCTCAAATAATGAGAAGCCACTATCAGTACATAATAGCAAAATTTATTATAAAAAGTCATAAAAAATATTTGCATCTTAATTTGTTCTGTGGCAGTGATGTAAAAATTATATAAGTTATTACTTTATGCATTGTTGTTAATTAACTTATATATTATTTAATTTTTTGGTTGCTGACTACAGTAAATATTATTTGTAGCTAATCACTAATATATACAATAATTTTGTCAGTAATGGAATGTAAGCAGCCCCCAGATCACAAGATCTGTGCACACATTATTTTCTTCCACATAAATAATGAAGCATTATTCAAATTTGTGAATTCATAGTCATTTTGCAGATCATTATTATGTTTATTGTTTATGTATTTTGACCAATAACTATAATTTTGGTTTTCGTATGTGTGGATATGAAACCTTCTCCTTCAGTTTACAACTCAAGTAATTGTGCCAATATAATTTTGTAGTTTGAAATTATACTATAAATTATGTTATATACATTCACATTTTATAAGCAGGAAAATATGAGTTCCCCTGGAAAATACTAGTTCCTATGCCCCCATATATATGTATACACTAGGAAGTGTGAGAATGATAAGGTTTTGAAATAAGGTTTACAAGAAGTTTGCTATAATGCGTGTGTATGTGTGTGTATATACATACAGACTATTTCAAGAATTTTTCTTATTCTTGTGACACACTCCAAAATATTATGATATTTTTTAGTATAGAGTGCACATTGGCAAAGTAATGTGTTTTGATATCATCCGTTGATCATTTATTCTTAATGGAGTGAAAAGCAAAGCATAAAGAACTTAACCTGTTGCACAGGGTTATAATATGTTATTTCCATTTAAAATTGCAGTCAATGGTCCGACCAAGTAATTTCAGGTTATTTAAAATAGGCAGAACTTCTTTCTTATGCTGGATAGGAATTTCAATTGAATTTTGGTTGAAGGATATTGTTTTAAGAGAAAAAAAATGAATGATGATTTTTCTAAATTGAGAGAAAATTTGTTATTTCTAAAACATCTCACCATTTCCTTTAGTTCTCATATTAGCAAGGAGCTGTTCTCTGCTTATCTCACTTTCAGTTATAGATGTGTCATCAGCAAACATAACAACATTACTATTTTTTAAGCACATTGGAAAGTCATTTATGTACACTGAAGAGCCCAAAAAACTGGTNCAAACATAACAACATTACTATTTTTTAAGCACATTGGAAAGTCATTTATGTACACTGAAGAGCCCAAAAAACTGGTACACCTGCCTAATATCGTGTAGGGCCCCCGTGAGCACAAAATAGTGCCGCAAGACAAAGTGGCATGGACTCGACTAATGTCTGAAGGTATGCAGGTGGCAATTCACATCATGAATCCTGCAGGGTAGTCCACAAATACACAGGAGTGTGATGCGGTGGAGATCTCTTCGGAACCGCACGTTGCAAGGCATCCCAGATATGCTCAATAATGTTCATTCCTGGTGATTTAAGTGGCCAATGGAAGTGTCTAAAGTCATAAGAGTGTTCCTGGAGCACCTCGGCAGCAACTCTCGACGTGTGGGGTGTCACATTGTCCTGTTGGAATTGTCCACGTCCGTCGGAATGCACAATGGACATGAATGGGTGCAGGTGATCGGACAGGATGCTTATGTATCTGTCACCTGTCAGAGTCGTATCTAGACGTATCAGGGGTCCCATTTCACGCAAATTGCACACGCCCCATACCATGACAGAGCCTCCGCCAGTTTGAACAGTCCCCTGTTGATATGTAGGGTCCATGGATTCATGACGATGTCTCTATACCCGTACACGTCCATCCGCCCGATACAATTGGAAACGAGACTCGTCAGACCAGGCAGCGTGTTTCCAGTCATNCCATCCGCCCGATACAATTGGAAACGAGACTCGTCAGACCAGGCAGCGTGTTTCCAGTCATCAACAGTCCAATGGCAGTGTTGGCGGGCCCAGGTGAGACGTAAAGCTTTGTGTGGTGCAGTCAACAACGGTACACGAGTGGGTCTTCAGCTCCGAAAGCACATATGAATGATGGTCCGTTGAATAGTTCGTACACTGGCACTTTTTGATGCCGATACACTCGTGAAATGATCGTACACGAAAATCCAAATTTTATCGTTACCTCGGAGATGCTATGTCCCATCTCTCGTGCGCCGACTATAACACCACGTTCAAACTCACTTAAATCTTGATAACCTGCCATTGTAGCAGCAGTAACCGATATACAACTTTGCCAGACGCTTGTTGTCTTATATAGGCGCTGCCTACCGCATCGNACAACTTTGCCAGACGCTTGTTGTCTTATATAGGCGCTGCCTACCGCATCGCGTTACTCTGATTGGTTCCATGCCTCAGTTATTTGCATACGCACGCCTATACCAGTTTTTTTTGGCTCTCCAGTGTATAAAAATTAGAAATAATTTTGGAACTAATAAAGAGTCTTGGGGAAAACCTATTTTTATGTAAGTAGTACTGGATATGTAATTAATAAAATTATTTTTGATAACACACTGATAGAGAGAAACTTTTTGTTTTCTATTATAAACACAAGNGATATGTAATTAATAAAATTATTTTTGATAACACACTGATAGAGAGAAACTTTTTGTTTTCTATTATAAACACAAGATTTTAACATTAGTAGTGAAGAGCCATTTATACCATACCTATCCATTTTTCGCAGAGGTAGTTTATTATCAATAGCGATTAAAAAGGAGTTTTTAAATAAATAGCTATAGTTTGAATATTTTGTTTTGCACTTTTCCAATTTTTAAGGAGAAAATAACATTTTGGCAACACACAGACAAAGTCATACATTAAGTGATACTAAAGATATTAATTGAACAGTTAGTGGATTGAAGACAGTTTGTCAAGCCAATAAGAGAGAATCGTTAACAAATACTCTTTCAGGAAACTATATTTAAAGCTATATATGTATATTTCAGTTTATACAGAAACAAATTCTGTGTGTAATTGTTTAAAACATCTTAATTACTTACATCAATTCAATTTTCAGATGTGATATCAAAATTAAGTAATATCTAACGTGATTGATTTTTTTTTAGTATTTCTTTCCCAATGCACCAACTAACAAAGTACATGTTTGCTAGAAGGAAGAACATAATTGTGTGCAGCTCCACGACTGTGTAGTCACTCTCTCTAGTGTGTGTCAGTTCAAGCAGCAGAGGCAGCATTGGCGATGTGAATCTGTCACGAGAGCAGAGTCAAATGCAGGCTACATGGGAGCAGGAAAATATGGGCAACTACAGGTGTGTGTACCCTCCTCGGGGTGCTGTGGACAAGTACCTCAAGTTCTTCCAGCAGAATGCCAGCTCCGTCTACCAGGAAACGGCTGCTTCCAGAGCCCGTGACGAGTGCACCAAGCTGTTGCGCGAGGAGTTGGAGGTACCTTCTATTATTCCACGTTCCTCCAGTTGTCACTGGAGAAAAGTTTCCTTAACCCTTAATGTTTGTGTTTTTGGGCATTAAAAGATATCATAGCGTTCACACCAATATGTTTGTCTATAAAAAAAAATACACAAATTAAATTGCATAAATTTCTAGCAAGTATTCTCTTACAGAGAAGAGCTTTGTAACATCTGTACATTCAAAACAATTCTGATTGAAAATTAAAATTATCGTTCCCAAACTCTTTCTAAAAACAAGCAAGATCCGTATAATTGTGCCCAAAGCCTCCAGTCAGCTGACAATTTGCTTTAAAGCATTGTTTCACTCGTTGATGTGATTCTAGTGATTGCAATGTGCAAAAGAATGAAATTTAACAAAATAGCAAAAATTTAGTTTGCGTTAGGAAATGTTAGCATTATTTTAAGTGTGGCTATATAACACAATAAAAATTAATATTCATGATGTTGGAGCAAAGGAGTCTCTCTTGGCAGTATATCAAATAATTATTATTAGTAGTTATAAAATATATGTTCACCGCCACATTTATGCTGGATGTGGTGCCGCAGTGCCACCGCCTTCATCTCGGATGACATCACTATGAAACCTCATGGTCTCTCATTTCACATCAACAGTGGCCAACTTGGTTTTTCCCTCGAAATTTCACTTTTTCTCTCGGAATTTCCCTTTTCCCCTCGGAATTTCCCATTTTCGCCAACATCTGAAATTCCTGCGCCCGTCACAGGAGTGTGTTTTGATCTCAAGTTCTTCCATTCATGACTAGGAACGCTGGTATCGGCGCGGCCATCTTGGTTTGGTTCTCTTGTAGCCTGCTAAGGTGCGCCGGTGACGGCCATTTAAATTCTATCGGCGACCGCTACGAGCGTTACAATTTTTATTTGGTTTTCGGAACTCAAAAAATTCTGGCGTAGCATGGGATATAACTGCCGGGCCTTGAATTGATAGGCGGACGCCTTGGCCACAGGACCACCGGAGCTTCTAGGAAATGATTGTTTTTAATGTCGAATACAATATCCCCACCCATTCCGTCGTTCAAAAATAAACTTACAAAAAATACCCGAGTGTTCTACAGTTCTTAAGAGTGGTATATAGAGACCGCCAAGCTCATCGTCAAGCTCGCAGGGCTGGAAATACGGTGCAACTGGGCGGAGTTTTGGGCCGGGGCGTGGTCCACTCAGGGCACGCCAGAGTTACGCACATGGAGGGGACAGACTTGCCCTAACCTCCCTCAAACCTTGCGTCATTCGCTCTCAGCGATGGGCCGGGGTAACATCGCAAACAACTCCAGACTACCTGTTCATATGCATTAAGCTTGGAATGGCAAAAAAAAAAAAAAAAAAAAAAAAAAAAACGGTCTGACGTACAACGTAATAATAAGTTTATGATTATAGTCTGTTCACGGTTTCTTCACATTTTTGAGTTAAACCTTTTAAAAAGCAGCCCATGTATGTCGTGATTGGTTGTTTCTGAAATAATGCAATTTATCACAAACTTTTTTACAATTATGGTAACACAAAAATACCTTTCTTTTTGTTTAATCGAACTCTAATTATATTTTATCTATAAACTATTTAGTTTATAATAAATATGCGTAAATATAGGGAGAATATGCGTTGGTAATGCCTAGCAAGAAGTCGTTCTTATGCAAAGTATTATATTAAACTGAGTGCACACGAACGCGGTGCACTGTCTCTTAGGTGTCATTTTCTAGGCTGGGTTAAGCTGTGTTCGCATGAGGAGGAGGAATATCCTGGAAGCAGAATTTTAGCAGGGCTTCAGAAAGTTTGAAGTAACTGTGAATGGACTATATTTCGTGAACAAAAAACGAGTGCATGAGAACGTGAACGACATTAATAGTTGTTGTTCAAATGAATTTGCTCGTCATGCATCAATACAATAGCACACAGTTGTATATTAATATGGTTTTAACAAATGAATGTTTAGTTATTATATTAAAACCTATTTAATACTCGTGTGGCACCAGCATGCACCGAATTCCGGCATTACTCTTCTGCAGTTCAAGCTAATCGTTATCTACTGCTGGTCATCGATATTAGCCGTATATGACACCATGTAATATTTCAAGTGAGTTAAAATCTGCCTCTCATAAATCTGCCTCTCATCCACGGCACACATATCCATCATAGTTTTTTTNATTTCAAGTGAGTTAAAATCTGCCTCTCATAAATCTGCCTCTCATCCACGGCACACATATCCATCATAGTTTTTTTATTTTTTTTTTTGTTCGGACGTCTCCAGTTGGGGCGATGTAATCTACTCATTTCCGGATGTAATGAACATAAGTGGNGTTTTTTTTTTTGTTCGGACGTCTCCAGTTGGGGCGATGTAATCTACTCATTTCCGGATGTAATGAGCATAAGTGGTGAAGGAAAAGTGGTCTTAAAACTGTGTATATTTTAATGCAGTTGTGCTTACTATGAACTTATCGTTACTTTGAGGGACTTAGAAAATCAGGACAAGTAACCGCAACGTCGTTATCCTATTTTAATCTATGTATATAGGGCCAAGTTAATAGTTTACCTGTCAAGGGAACTTCCATTTTAAAGCAAAAGGATTATGTATAGTTTTGTAGCAAGCGGGTTTTTTTTTTTAGACGGAAATAAAATTATTACAAACCTTAACAACTACCTGGTTCAAACACTTCTGGACTAGACTTCATAAAGGAATGAACGTTTTTTCAAGCCACTGTCGTTACCCTATTGGCTGGTTGTCAATGACATTTTTATTGGTTATCTGTGATTGGTCACTTATTTTGTTTCGGATCTGCTATAGGAACACGACCCTTCCACGGCGTGTCCAATAAATAACTGGCCGAATCGTGACAGCAACGCAGATAAATAATAAGTACATCTTGTCCCCAAATGAATCTGGAAAATTTTCCGGTCATTAGAAATTAGTAACGAAAATGGAAGCCTGATTTATGAACTGATTGAATCCCGCTGCAAAGTTTTCCATTTACTAATAGAAGCCATTTACTAATATTAATTATTGCGTGCTGGCATTCGGCCTGTTGGTAGTATCATTGACTTAGTTGAAACAACTATGCTGGTTTGATGACAAGTAGTGAGATTTTAATGTACTATAAATATCCCAGCCTTAGCTGTCGGGTGGTTCACTAGCTTCTGCCTTGGTGAGTAAAAAACTGTTTAACGCAAATGTACGCTGCAGAGAGTCTCCGCCGAAGTAAGTATATTTTAACATCTAAAATTTAGAAGTGATTTTACACAGCAAAAATTCAAAAGACAATAAGAACAAGCAAAATTTCCTTTTCTCTACTCTGCTACACAACAGTCGAATTTCACGAGTCATTGTGGTTAAAAATACATACACGCTTTTGGAACGTGTTTCTTTGCAAAAATGAAGTGAAACACAATGCATGTTTGCCTAATTCTGCAAGCAATCCGAAAAAAATTGCTTGTTTTGTGTAAAACAAATTCAGTAGGGTAAACTAGCGTTTCACTATGCTCAGATTTAACTTTGCAATATAAGCAAATGCACCAGGAAGAAGTTTTCCAAATTGTTGGCTAAAATTTCTCGTCCCGGGCGATTCGTACTCGGACACCGTGCTTACCAGGCAGTCTCCTAAAAGCTATACCAACGGGCACACGTGCCGTACACACGTTTGTGTGGCCAATCAGATTTCAGAATGCCACCAACACAGCACAGCACTCTACTGTACTGTGTCAGTGTGTCCCGACCGCAAAATTTCCCAACTTTTCTAAAATAAAATTATTAGAACAATATGTATGCTATGTTAAAATAAATTGATATTTATGTTTGCAAATAAAATCTTTTTAAATGTAAATTCAGAAAACTTACACTTTTCCATATCGTATATGATCAATTCCAATATGACCTCAAACTTAGACAGTGAGTTGGGATCAGGTACTTTTTAGCCTACTTTCTAGAGGAAAGAAAGGCTTATCAGATCACTTTCCTCTCTGTGTGAGTATATGTGCGTATTTGTGAGTATATGTTGGTGCCTGTGTGTGTCTGTGGGTGTGTGTGCCCTATCAGTTTTTGAACGCGTTAACCGAATTACACGAGACTCTATACACATATAGAACTATATAAGGACACCTGACTTTTATAGTTCTCGGCCACGCCGGGCTCTTACTTGTAAAATGGCGAACATTTTAAAATTTAGGGTGATATGTCATTTCTCGAAAACAGTTCCACCGATTTTAACCAAATTTTGTATTCTGACAAGACAAGGTGTAAACATTGAATTCAGAAGTAAATGTTTTTTGTTGGTCCGCCAATTTGGAAGATAGCGCCACATGAAAGAATCAAGCTTTTACATTTTATCTCAAAAACTACTCAACCAATTTTCGCAAAATTTGGCAAATAAGTAATACTATGATAGGCCAGATAAATATAATTAATTGAACTTATTAGATATTTATTTTCAAAATGGCGACCATTCAAAATTTTTATGTTTATTTGATGTAACTACCATATAGTTTGACCAATTTCAACCAAATTTTGTATGCTGGCAGTATATATTATACGCCTTATATAAGCCAAACAACAACCAACTTTACAAGCCATTTTGTAAGATAGCAGTACATGAATAAATACAGTTTTTGTGTAATATCATGGGACTAAAAACAAGACGGCTGCGGCGATACCAGCGATCATATTCGTTAATGATAGAACTAACTTGATATCAGCATACACTCTGGAAGTGGGCACGGGAATTATAGATGTTGGCGAAAATGGGAAATTCCGACGGAAAAGGGGAAATCCCGAAATAAAAAGGAAAAGGGAAATTCCAATGATAAAGAACGAAATTCCAATGGGGAAGAAGGAAAATTTTGAGGGTAAAGTGGGAAATTCGGAGAGAAAAAAGGAAAGTTTCGTGCGAAAAACAAGATGACCTGTATTGATGTGGAATGACTGCCCATGAGGTTTCATCGTGATGCCATCCAAGATGGTGGTGGTTTCACCGCAGCATCACATTTAGCATTCAGGTGGCTGTAAACATTTTATAACTATGGGTTTTAAATAATTTTAAAATAAAAAAAAAATTATCAATCAAGGTATACCACCATGAGTTCCGGGTCCCCATTGTGCGATATACTGATCCTCTCCACCATTAATTTGNTTAAAAAAAATTTATCAATCAAGGTATACCACCATGAGTTCCGGGTCCCCATTGTGCGATATACTGATCCTCTCCACCATTAGTTTGCCACCTCCACACTCCTTCACCCATCCGATTTCCACCACAATCGCTCCACCTCCATCATCTCAGTTCCCCCAAACCCCCTATACACTCAGTATGCTTGGCATTGGATGTTTTCACCCACTCTTATCCTCTAAACCCTAATGTGTAACACATTTTGGAGTAGAAGCTCATTATCACCATGCCGAGAGAAGAGTTGCATCGTGAAATCGCGAAGAGGATGCAGAACGAACACATTACAGCAGTCAAGGAGAGATGGCCCCAAANGAAGAGTTGCATCGTGAAATCGCGAAGAGGATGCAGAACGAACACATTACAGCAGTCAAGGAGAGATGGCCCCAAACGCGGGCCTTTTCCAAGGCCGCCCACATCGCCGGATCTCATCCACGGCTGACAACATACCACACCAGCAGAGTTAAGTATCAAGTCGCCATCCAGAGAAGCCCCACTCCACCACGACGTCGCCCACAGTTAATCTGAGTTAGCCAAAATAGAGTACCACCCCTCGGAAGTGTTTCTGTATTTCTTTTTTTATACTCGAGACAATGTATCCATCCAGTAAAGTGAAACACCAAACGTCTACCTTATTGATACACCCTCAACCTTCAAGGCACCTTTTTAGTCTGTGTCTGGAGGAATTAACTCCGACCCTATAAACCAACTGTATGTCACAGGTGGGGAATAGCATCAAGTTAAATTGGCACCCAATGTGGGGCATAGATACGTCTGTAGAGACCATATCAAGAAACATACTATACCCATATACCAGAGAAAAGGGGTCTCACCTGTACCAGATTGCCGAACTAGTCAGGCTGAACCATACCGAAATACCGAGCTAGTAAGGAGGAACCCAAAGACNCACCTGTACCAGATTGCCGAACTAGTCAGGCTGAACCATACCGAAATACCGAGCTAGTAAGGAGGAACCCAAAGACTTAAGGGAGTCTCAAACCCTTTGGCGCCTAACAACCAATTCACACCAGAGGAGGCAAGTGTACTAGGCCGACAAAGTAGGAATTGTCGAGGACGAGCTAGAGAGCGAGGCGGGAGAACGTAGGACATTTAGCGAGGAGCGGTTAGCGAAGAAGAAGTAGGCCACAAAGCCCATTGGAGAATGAATGATAGTGAAAGTGGCGAGAATTTTTGGAGAGACGACGAGTGACGAGAGAGCGAGCGAGTGCGATCAAGAGAGCGAGGGGCGAAGACGAAGCGAGGTAGAGATTAGCGATGATAGTAGCGAGGAGCGGAAATGCGGGAAAAACGTGAGGTCATTTCCACTGGACAGTGTGAAATGACGTGAGATAGGTCAGGCGGAAAGGGATGAAATACCGCGCCGAACCAAATAGCAAATTAAGTCATGAGTGCCCTGAAGGAGGGCTACTGTCAATGACGGGAGAAGTAGGCAGGCGGATGGGTATATAACCGCGAAGTAACGAAGGTAAGCAGAGCGCCGGTGAGACGCGCTTATTGGGACGCAAATGCTCAGAAACAGTAAACACGAAAAGAATGACATGCAGTGGGTCACTAGGCCAAGGGGCAGTGACCTAAGGAAGAAAGATATCGGGCAAAAGCAATAAACAACGCGAAGGCAACACAGCCCAACGCATTATCTCCATTAATACGCCCAGTGGCGTGCGCTATCAGTCAAGAAGTAACACAGCCATACGTGTTATCTACTTTAATACACCCGAGTGCCGCGCGTTATCTCCTTTAATACACGCCGGGCGGAGAGATAATGTCGCCACTGCGCCAGTCAATACGAAGTGTGGAGAGCCGGAAGATAATACACCCGAGCCACAGCGCCACCGGACGCGATAACGAAGTATGAAGCTCGCTAGAGACGTGCGCCAGAGACGCGATAACCGAGGCCAGAAAAGTATACGCGCATGGGAAAATGAGTGGAAAGGAGACAGGCGAGAAGCGAGGACAAGAAGAAAAACGAGCGTGTGCGAGAAGAAAGCGGACGTAGAACAGACAGTAGGCTAGAAGCGAAGCAATGAAAAGAAGTGCACCGTCCCAGAAGCGAACCCGGGAGACCGCAGCCACATCCCAGGACGGGCTTGCAACGCAGCAGTCCAGAGATGTCTACGCCGAGAGAGGAAGGCCATGCAGCCTTTACACCCTCACCACAGATGCCCAGGCTCATCCAGGTTCCCAGTGCGAGGCGAAAGAAGAAACCGCCCCACAGCCGAAAGAAACAGACTCTGTGGGTAAGTGTACTCATGTCACCCGCTGCGAAAAGTAGGTCAGGTTACCCGACCTGCCAGCCAACCTAAGTGCGCCGCAACCTAGAGCGACATACTGTCTACAGTTTGCCTGTGACATCGGGCCTTCAGCCGAAAGACGTGTAGATGCCACACTTAAGTGTGCCTGAGTGTAATTTAATTTAATTTCCAAGGTACCCAATATATGTAATTAGCAGGGCACCGGAGTAGAATGTGTTCCTAAGTTTTTTTAGTGAGAGACTGTATGTTTACTTTGCCCTAATGGCCAAACCACGGGCAACAGTTGAAAGACAGATAAGGGTCTTATTTTTTGTTCTTCCACGACCTGCGAGTCTTCTTAATAGTAAAACGTACCATGAGTATGTGGGCTTTGTGTGTCATCGTCAGAGCATTTGTTAAAAAGCGGCAGAAGTGCCAGCTATTAGTGTTAACCCTTGAACAGAGTTACCAGCCTAGTAGTTAAGAGTTGTTTACCTTTGATGACCTGTGTAGTCGTCGTTAACATAAAAATAAATACCTGTCACCGAAATGTAAAGATTGCCAGCTGTACAAAATACACCGGTCATAAGCCACCTGTGTGTTTNAAATAAATACCTGTCACCGAAATGTAAAGATTGCCAGCTGTACAAAATACACCGGTCATAAGCCACCTGTGTGTTTGCATACATCAAGAATGTCTCTACTTTACCAGGAGACCAAAGCCCAGAAGAACGACTAAGGTAGAAGTGTAGTGATCTGGATAGATCACTGTAGGTCATATTGTGTCACCCTGTAAATTTTAACCCTGTACAGTGGTGTGTAACCATGTAAGAAGCTTTGTAAGGTAAGAATGTCCTAGAAGTGTATCGCCCAATGTATTATATGTATTTGCGAGTTCAATTAGGTAGCCAGGAGNAAATAAATACCTGTCACCGAAATGTAAAGATTGCCAGCTGTACAAAATACACCGGTCATAAGCCACCTGTGTGTTTTCATACATCAAGAATGTCTCTACTTTACCAGGAGACCAAAGCCCAGAAGAACGACTTAAGGTAGAAGTGTAGTGATCTGGATAGATCACTGTAGGTCATATTGTGTCACCCTGAAAATTTTAACCCTGTACAGTGGTGTGTAACCATGTAAGAAGCTTTTTAAGGTAAGAATGTCCTAGAAGTGTATCGCCCAATGTATTATATGTATTTGCGAGTTCAATTAGGTAGCCAGGAGTTAAAATTGTGCAGTAGCATGCAGTCGATGACAGAAAGAGAACCCAGGTAAAAGTCCGTCAGTTTTTTGTGAATAAGAATAGAAGCCTTGTTTCGTAACCCGCAGAGCCATAGTGTTAGGCCCTTTTTACAGGTAAGGGCACGCCTTTTAACCATGGAGACCTTGAGTAATAGCCAGATTAGAGGAAGCGAAGACAGCGAAGTCGTACAGAGGGGAAGTCACAGCTGTCATGTGTCTGCAGGACAGGCCGCGCGAGAANGGGAAGCGAAGACAGCGAAGTCGTACAGAGGGGAAGTCACAGCTGTCATGTGTCTGCAGGACAGGCCGCGCGAGAAACACGTCGCGATAGCCAGAACACAGAATAACAAACAAGATTAAATTACAGAGATGCAACCGAAACCGGAATTTGGATGAAGGTGAGTCAGCTTCACAGAGCTGGGGGGAAATTTACGTGTAACACATTTTGGAGTAGAAGCCTCACTGACCCCTTCGCTAGTGCCTACCAGTTGACACGTGTCACAAGGCATGTGGACAGCCAGAACAGATCGCAGTTACACGTGTCAAGGTTGTGCCGAGTAAGAGCTGACATATTGCCGGAGCACCTGGAAAAGCGCTACGTAAATATGTAGGAAAGTGGGAGAAATCGCAGAGTCAAGAAAGAGCACCTCTTGCTTCACGCCTGAGAAAANGGACAGCCAGAACAGATCGCAGTTACACGTGTCAAGGTTGTGCCGAGTAAGAGCTGACATATTGCCGGAGCACCTGGAAAAGCGCTACGTAAATATGTAGGAAAGTGGGAGAAATCGCAGAGTCAAGAAAGAGCACCTCTTGCTTCACGCCTGAGAAAATGGCTAACCAATTGAAAGTGGGGGCCACGAATACTCCTTACCCCTACCACCCTTGTAGCCAAACTGTGGAAGAATAANGGCACTAAGGGAGGGAGGCTAGAAAGGATATAAGCCTTTTTGCGGGGAGGGTGGGGTGAGTCAGAAGATTACCGTACAGAGAGAACAGATGAGTAATCAGTAGACCATCGGGCAGTTCGTCAGTACCGCACGCAGAGAGATCAGCCGCACCGAGTGTGGCCAGGGGAGATCGGACCCCCGGCCACAACAGTACATCAGTGCATGAGTACATCAGTAGGACAGTTCATTATCACCGCGCAGAGAGAAGAGTTGCATCGTGAAATCACGAAGAGGATGTCAGAACGAACCCATAACAGCAGTCCAGGGGAGACAGCACCAAATGCGGGCCTTTTCCAAGGCCGCCCACATCGCTAGATCTCATCCACGGCCGACAACATAACACACCAGCAGAGTTAAGTATCAAGTCGCCATCCAGAGAAGCCCCCCTCCACCATGACGTCGCCCACAGTTAATCCGAGTTAGCCAAATTAGAGTACCACACCTAGGAAGTGTTTTTATATTTTTTTTTTAGACTCGAGACAGTATATCCATCCAGTAAAGTGAAACACCAAAAGTCTACCTTATTGATACACCCTCAACCTTAAAGGCACCTTTTTGGTCTGTGTCTGGAAGAATTAACTCCGACCCTATAAACCAACCTGTATGCCACAGGTGGGGATTAGCGTCAACCCCTTTATACCGCATCTATACCATCATGTAAAATCTGTGTGCCCAGTCCTTAGAGTACTGTGAGTATCCATTATGCGAGTCGCTTGTCCACTTATCTCCACGACCGTCGATCTCCTGTTAATCCTAAATCTATGCCAAGATGATGTTGGCATTTTGCGCCAATGGATGGAAAATAAATTTGGTGATTTTTGCATACAAGAAATGCTGATTGTTTGTAGCTTCGATATGGAAACTGAACTTGCCCTTCTGCTAAAAGAGTTTCTACCAACCTTTGCATGCCACGGAGTTCGGTTCGTGTGGTCCTGCAGCAGGACATTATTCCCTCTTTCACCATCAATGATTAAATTTCAAAATAGNACGGAGTTCGGTTCGTGTGGTCCTGCAGCAGGACATTATTCCCTCTTTCACCATCAATGATTAAATTTCAAAATAGTCTTAAACTCTTCTTTAGACATTTACACAGAGGTGACAAAAGTCATGGGTTAGCAATATGCAAATATACAGATGGCAGCAGTATCGCGTACAAAATGTATAAATGGGCNGTGACAAAAGTCATGGGTTAGCAATATGCAAATATACAGATGGCAGCAGTATCGCGTACAAAATGTATAAATGGGCAGTGCATTGGTTGGGATTTCATTTGTAGTCAAGTTATTCATGTGAAAAGGTTTCTGACGTTATTATGGACACACTACTGGAATTAACAAACTTTGAACGCAGAATGGTAGTTGGAGCTAGACGCATGGGACATTCATTTTCGGAAATGGTTAGGGAATTCAACATTCCGAGATCCACAGTGTCAAGAGTGTGCCGAGAATACCTAATTTCAGGCATAACCTCCCACCATGGACAACGCAGTGGCCGACCGCCTGCACTTAATGACCGAGACCAACAATGTGTGCACAGAACGGTCAGTGTTAACAGACAAGCAACACTGAGTGAAATAACCGCAGGAATCAATGTGGGATGTACGACAGACATGTCCGCTAGGACAGTACGGCGAACTTTGGCTGTACTGGTCTATGCCAGCAGAAGACCGACTCGAGTGCCTTACTAACAGCACGACATCGCCTGCAGGAGAGGCTCCTGGGCTCGTGACCATATTGGTTGGACNCGACTCGAGTGCCTTACTAACAGCACGACATCGCCTGCAGGAGAGGCTCCTGGGCTCGTGACCATATTGGTTGGACCCTAGAATACTGGAAAACCGTGGCTTGGTCAGATGAGTCCTGATTTCAGTTGGTANTCGTGACCATATTGGTTGGACCCTAGAATACTGGAAAACCGTGGCTTGGTCAGATGAGTCCTGATTTCAGTTGGTAAGGGCTGATGGTAGGGTTCGAGTGTGGCGCCGACCCCACGAATCCATGGACCCAAGTTGTCAACAAGGAACTGTGCAACCTGGTGGTGGCTCCATAATGGTGTGGGCTGTTTATACATGGAATGGACTGGGTCCTCTGGTCCAACTGAACCGATCATTGACTGGAAAGGGTTATGTTCAGCTACTTGGAGACCACTTGCAACCATTCATGGTCTTCATGTACCCAAACAACGATGGAATTTTTATGGATGACAATGCGCCATGCCACTGGACCACAACTGTTCGCGATTGGTTTGAATAACATTGTGGACCATTCCAGCTAATGAATTGGCCACCAAGATCACCCGACATGAATCCCATCGAACATTTATGGGACCTAATCGAGAAGTCAGTTCGTGCACAAACTCCTGCAATGACAACACATTCGCAATTATGGACGTCTATAGAGGCAGCACGGCTCAATATTTCTGCCGGGGACTTTCAACGACTTGTTGAGTACATGCCACGTCGAGTTGCTGCACTTCGCCGGGTAAAAGGAGGTCCGACATGATATTAGGAGGTATCCCATGACTTTTGTCTCCTCAGTGTATATAGTGCATGTAGTATTTTGTAGGAAATCACTGGTTTCCTCGGGACATAGTATACTGAGGATAACTCGAAAATACATTTTACTTCTTTCTCTCCTAAAAGCATCAACTTTCGAAAAATATTTTTATTTCTGTTTTGCAATTTTATTTGAAATCTTTTGAAGCAAAAATCAATGACAATATTTTATTGGGAGCATAAATAATAATTATTCCATGAAACTAGTTAGATTCCACACCTTAAAGGGTTGAATTTTCAAAGATCCTAAAATTGTATGTATACAAGTGCTATGTATGCATAGTATTTTAAAACTATACGTGCCAAAATCTTATCAAATTTAAGAGCCATTCCATGAAACTATATTTTACAACTCTTTGCTGCATTAATAGATGAATTTAAAAAAAACACAAAGTTATTTTTAGGCAATTGTATACAGTAAGTAGTATGTCGAAGAAAAAACTCCAANATGAATTTAAAAAAAACACAAAGTTATTTTTAGGCAATTGTATACAGTAAGTAGTATGTCGAAGAAAAAACTCCAACATCTCATGGATGTAACAGATATTAAGGAATCTGAGAAATTAATTGTTACCTCTTTTTCTTCCCACCTAAAGGTATGAAGAAAATCTTTTTTGGTCTGTGCATACACCCTAATCAGAAGCAATTCCAAAAATATAATGTTTTTAGGACCAGATTTTTGAGCCATGTGTTGATAAGTCAGTGAGTGCGGATTTCAATATATGCAGATTCAATATTTGTAGATTTCAATATTTCAAATGCAAGTACTAACTGCATCTACGATTTTGAGATGATCTCATTATTTGTGGATATGTCACCACTGAATTTCAATACTTTCTGGAAGTGCTATATTACTTTGATAGATATGGTTAACATGTTTAAAAATTATATTGAAAAGTTGGTACTGCAAAGCTCTAGTGATAGAGAAGCTGAAAAGATGATGGCTCACACCTTCCCTCCAGCATCACTAGTTTAAGAGCAGTTATGTGGTACTAAAGGTTGTTCATAACCAACGGTAATCTTGGAGATCTGTCATTGTTGACCTTTCTGTTCATAACCATAAGGTTAAAAACCTGAAGTTGAAAAAAAATAGTGCTTAAGTAATGCCAAATGCATTCTACTTCAGGTATAATTGTATAATGTTTATGGTTGTTAACAGACAAAAGCACGTCTAGAAGTTACCAAGCGATTGGGGTCGAAACACAAGGATGTGGAAAAGTTGAGATCAGAGTCACCAGGATGCCAAGAGAACTGCCGGCCAAGAGCTCTATTTGCATTCAGCAAGAAACATATGGTATGTAGACTGACATACTGTTTACTGAAACTAAGAGTTTGGAATTAACACATTTGCAGTGGAGCCTCGTTAATATGAACCTCGCTAATTCGAATATCTGGATAATCTGAACACGTGTATGCATATTTAATTTGATTTTTTTTTCATTGCAATAATACAGTGGTTAAACACAAGACGAGTAGATTCCCTATAAATCACGCTTTTTCTTTGTCAAGATGTAACAATTTTGTGATAGCATCTTACATTTAATACCTTTAGATTTTAGAGCAAACTTAGAATTTCTTACTTTCTACTGCATTTTAGGGAGGTTTCGGTTAATCCGAAAATATGGTAATCTGAATTTGCCTCGGTCCCAATTAGTTTGAATAAGTGAGACTCCATTGTATTCATATTTTGTGCCTATGAGTTCAAATCATACGAGTGATTACACTACTATAATTAATATTTTTCGCTGCCATAACTCTTACTTACAAAATCTTGAGGGAATGAAAATTTTTGAGTGCCAGTTTCAGGTATCTTTACGATACTGAAAGTTTTGGATGCAGCCCTGCATTAAACTATTCAGATTCAGTGTGCACATTTGTGCATGTGATGCATTTGAAGGTTATTGTTGGCCTGTGCTGTACACTGCTAGGCTCGGTGGCCAGTGATCTCCCTGTGGAAAATTGATTTGTAAACCATGTTGATAGTATAGGTTATAATTAGTTCATTTTACTACACCCAAACACATAGCCTACAGCTCATTTAATGTAACAACAAAGCAAGTGTTGTATAGACTTAAATATAGCATGCATCACACATTTATTGTGTGCAAATCCTGGAACTTATTAATTAATGTAGAACTGGAAGGGTTAAGAAGTCAGTATTTCTTATATTAAGTTTTATTTGCAATTATTGAAGAACTGGGTTTGTAGAACACATTACCATCCACTACCAGGAATAGAAAAANTATTAAGTTTTATTTGCAATTATTGAAGAACTGGGTTTGTAGAACACATTACCATCCACTACCAGGAATAGAAAAATTCCTAAAGATTGAGCGTTGTGTAATTGATCATATAAGAGAAAGAAAGTAAAGAAGGGGTATAATTACCAATAACGAACCTCAACAAAAACTTCATGCTTTTGGGACATTATGTACAGTGATTTAAGTATTTTATACATAGNTACCAATAACGAACCTCAACAAAAACTTCATGCTTTTGGGACATTATGTACAGTGATTTAAGTATTTTATACATAGTACATCATTAGAGCTCGACTTAAACAGTTATGTAAAACTTTATTAAACTTTAAATGATAAAATAATATACTGTGAGACACTTTATAACAACATACAGCACTTCTTTTGTTTTGCCATGCTCAGTTATTCTCCAATTTTCATAGACTTTGGTTGCTTTGTCTCTCACATTTATCTTTTTTCTGATTCCTTCAAACTTCTGTAGCTGTTTTGTTGTCAGTGTATCTATTGGCATGCAAATTAATTTCTTGTAATTTATTACTAACCAGATTTAATTGTGAATATCCAGCAGTAACCATCAGAGCTTCACAACTGAACTCAAGAATGAGGGTTGTAGACATGCAAGTAGTATGAATTTAAGTTAACAAAATTAATTTTCATGGTACTTTACATAAGTGAAACTGATCAATTTTTTAATTATATTTGCATTTTTAAATCTCTATAACAAAAATTGTAAGTTTCAGTATATATAATACACTGCAGAAGAGGGGTGAAGAATACGGGGGAGTCGACAGCGGGGACGTGTCGCCCCCAACAATTTTGTTGGGGGGACAGTTCCCCCCNCTTCCGCGCCACACTTCATAACTTTTGACACTCTCTTAGTGCAGTTGCGCTGTTCGATGAAGCATTAACTTTCTTTTATTTTGTTAAAATTATAATATTTATCTTGAATATCAATTTTATAAAAATGAGACGTGGACACTTTTTCACGGAACAGTTGATAAACAATAAAATAAAAAATTTCTGTTGTTTTAAGCTACTCGTCGTTTTGAGTTTTAGAATGATGTACTCTATAACAAAGGGAATGTTATCTTTCTTTCGTTAAGGTTAAGTTTTGCAATAGTCCGTTCCAGCACTACGTCTGAAAATAAATAGGCTCGCCAATGCTAGCTAGGCAATGGCCTGGAGTGTTGTGTGACATATTTCTACTAGAGAAACGTGAGAACACAGAAACTTACTAGCTGCTACCTGCTCTTTGCCACCCAGAATAACCCTTCTTTGGCGCTTGTCCTTAAGCCTCGCCATCCCTCTACCCAGCCCCTTTATTTCTTTGTGACTGTAGTTGAGAACAAATTTCTGTTGTTTCTGGTTGCGGCGTTGAGATATTAGGTAGTTGTGTTTTCGGTTCGGTGTTACATANTGAGAACAAATTTCTGTTGTTTCTGGTTGCGGCGTTGAGATATTAGGTAGTTGTGTTTTCGGTTCGGTGTTACATATGTTTATGGTGCTGGTGTTAATTACAAATTACAACGTTGTGAGTTTGGGCGTTCTTATTTATTTGTGTTATTTAAGTGTTTTTAAACCTGAAATGAAGATACAGAAGTCAGTTTTGGTGTACTTTTCAAATGCAAAAAAAAAATGTGTGGATTCAGTTCCAGAAGCTCCTGCTGAAACCAAACATAATAGAAGNAGTACTTTTCAAATGCAAAAAAAAAATGTGTGGATTCAGTTCCAGAAGCTCCTGCTGAAACCAAACATAATAGAAGTGAACAAGGAACTAGTAAAGCAGAGGTAAGTGTTTTTTATAAAAACTAATTAAACTGGGATACAACATAATATGAATAGTGATCGACTGCTCATTATTACCCTCCCTATTAGCTCAAGGGTATCGGGTTCACGTTCAAGCATGGTTCAGCGGTGCTCACAAAAAAAATATTCCTTATTAAAATATAAAGTTTTTGGGTTGTTATTTTGTCTTCATACCACAGAAGGCAGCGCAAACCATAGAATGTCACCTTGCGTAATATGTGACTTGAACGTTTTGTCGTTTGTCGCATTGGTGTTGCCTTGTATGTTAATTCCCTGTATCTGGACAGTTAACAGCAGCATTGCTAACCATTAGGAAATTTCTTGGCTTCTAGGACATAATTATTCGATATCTCTTACGCTGTCAGTATGAAAATTTCACTTAAAAGCAAGGCATTAAGATACAGTGATGTATAGGAACAATGAAATGTCGAGAAGAAGGTGTAGCTAATATTATATTCTTCAATATTACCCATAGATAAAATATCCCGCAAGTCTTTCCGTTTGCTAAATTTAACAAAAATGTGCCAGCTGCAATGAAAATTGCACGTTTCAAAGGCGCGAAAATTTGCATCGGTATGTTTACGGAGCAAAGGAAGATAAGTTCGACTGTCGTCAAAAATATATAACACGTTTCCTTTATATGCGTCTTGCCAGACCGTTAAAAACTATGGAATATCATTCGTTATAGCAGGATTACTAAGAAAAGCTGTTTGTACTGACGGCCGTTTTACTAAGTATTTATTATTTTAACACTTAACACAGTAGTAAGTGATTAATTGAATTTTATGTTTTATAGTTGTTAGTAAATAATGGCTTTTAAAAAGGACCAATACTCAGTTCACTTTAAGAGTTTCAACTCATATACACCGAGTTTTCCGTACGAAATCATTATTTTCCAAACTACTGAAAAACACCATAAAAATTGCTTGAAAATGCTGTGTTTCAGAATGTAAGCTATAAGGGCATTCACAATAAAGTGAGCCCTTTTGAAAGTTCTGCTTATTTTCTACTTTATAGCCTGTTGCGTATTTTTCCTCCATAAGTAAATGCAAACATTGCCATGTGAAATGCATTCATATCAGCTGTTCAGAAGCCCAGTGTATTTATTAGGTAAACAAAAAGCTGCGAATAATAACCGTCGCGGTAAGGAATATAAGTGTGAGTATGAAACATAAATGCGTCCATTTTAATTCCAGTGGATAATAATTTCAGTTTGTTAACACTGGTTGGCATACTTAATCAAGAAATGCAAAAATAATAGGTAGAGCAATACTTGTAGGATATAGTTCATTACATTCTATATTTCCTATCAATAAAAACTGCCCTGTTCTGAGAATTCTTCGCATACAATCTTGCTAATACGTACTTGCAGCATCTTTTCTAGTATATTTTAGATGTTCATATTTTTAAAAAAAATATTTTATATATTTTTGTGAAGTGTAACTTTTTGTTCCTACACATAGATTGCTGACAGATACAAAATAATTATTTTAGGAGAAGACTGAGGGCAATACGTCGGACACAAAGACAGACGTTAATAACACAATACCCGAAACGCAATGTGAGAAAACAAGCAAAAATAAAGGAACATTACCCCTATATCTGAATCTGGAACCAAATCAACCCACAGATATTACAATTTTTCCCAAGCAGGTTCTGAAGAACAAAACACATTCATTTCAAACGAAATGGTATGCCGAATACTGATGGTTGCATTCAATTTCAGGAGTAAATTGTGTAACACGTTACAATCAAACTTGTCCAGACAAAATTTTGGCAAAACGATGTGATTCAGAATTCGCGACTAAATGGTACACAGAATGGAAGAAAGGTCTGGAAAAATTCAGTGCTCAAGAGTGTTAGGATTTTCACTTACGGACAGTTACAAGCAAGTAACAGATACCTTACTTATTAATGCGCAATTGAAAACGAGCTTAGTAGCAAATCCAGAATGTGCTTACAAATTTTTGATGAAAATTTGAAGCACTATGAAATTTCTTGCTTGACAAGGACTCGCATTCAGGGGAAACCAGCTTGATGAAGGAAATTTTCAACAACTACTACAGATGAGAGCCGAGGATTGCCCATAACTTAAGACATGGCTGAAAAGAAAGCATGACTGGTGCAGTCCATAAATACAAAATGAGATGCTTCAGTTGCTAGCAAACGAGCTGGTGAGAAGGTTGGTCTCAGCCATTCACGCACAAAATTCAGTCGTGTACTCTGTCATATGTGATGGGACACATGATGTTTCAGGGAAGGAACAGATATGCATTTGTCTGAGATATGTAGATGAAAATTTAAGCGCAGTAGAACTTTTTGTTGGACTGTACGATGCTGATAGTACAACCAGCAAGGCAATTTAAAACATAATTTTTGATATTATGATAAGACTACAGCTTTCGGTATCACATCTGACAGGATAAGCAAATGATGGTACATCAAACATGAGTGGCCACAAGAGATGTATACANAGCTTTCGGTATCACATCTGACAGGATAAGCAAATGATGGTACATCAAACATGAGTGGCCACAAGAGATGTATACACGCTTTAGTAAAAGAACAACAACAACCACATACTGCAAATCTTATGCTCCAGGATTCCTGTGGCGCGTCATATGTAATTTAAAACTCACTATAGTTGGCTCGCGACATAGGTGTTCTTTTCAGTCAGTCACTGAATGCTAGACATGAGCTTAAAAAAATTATGGAATTGGATTCTGGTGCCCCANAGGTGTTCTTTTCAGTCAGTCACTGAATGCTAGACATGAGCTTAAAAAAATTATGGAATTGGATTCTGGTGCCCCAGTAAATAATATTTTATGCATAAAACCCTTATGTCCAACACGGTGGGTTTAACGAAGGAGTCAAACAGATAGCATTTTAAAAAATTGTGGTTTACTCCTTGACACTTTGGAGCAGTTGACTGTTGATAAAAACTCTCACGCTCATGGCTTGTTGAAAAAACTTGAATATCGCACTACAGTACTAGGTCTTTTAATGGCCAAACACATAATTGGATAACTAGAAATTCTTAACAAGGCCATAATGGGTCCACGACAGACTCTTGCTGGCATGGCGGAAGCAGTTTCCATAATCAAAGNTAAATTCTTAACAAGGCCATAATGGGTCCACGACAGACTCTTGCTGGCATGGCGGAAGCAGTTTCCATAATCAAAGACTCCATCACCACACTGAGATCAGAGGAGGAATTTCTAAATATTGTGGTTGAGACATACAGATTTACCAAACAGCATGNTCCATCACCACACTGAGATCAGAGGAGGAATTTCTAAATATTGTGGTTGAGACATACAGATTTACCAAACAGCATGACCTAAAAAATTTGCAAGTCCCAAGACAAAGGGAACCACCAAAACGATTCTCTGGGACAGCTGAAGTTTTTCAAGCNACCTAAAAAATTTGCAAGTCCCAAGACAAAGGGAACCACCAAAACGATTCTCTGGGACAGCTGAAGTTTTTCAAGCCAGAACTGTTGAGGAATATTATCGCAAAGAGTTATATGCTGTGATTGATACAGCAATTAATGGGCTAGATTCCGGGTTCGACCAAGATGATATAAATAAAATGCCGATTCTTGAAAAAGGTTTGTTGGAAGAAGAAACAAGTGATGACATAGCATGTTATCCAGAAGTGGATACTCAGTTACTAAAAAGTGAAGTACAACTGTTTTTGAGCAAGTATAAACCTAACTCCATCAACCATATTTGTAGTATTATTTTGGAATCTCCAGTAGAATTTTGGAGTCTTTTTTCAAACATAGAGGTGGTAGTACGATTATTATTGGTTGTACCCAGTTCATCTTGTTCATCTGAAAGAAGTTTCAGCTCTCTAAGAAGGCTGAAAACGTATCTAAGGTATGTGTTTTAAACACATTTTATTTGTGTTTTGTTAATATAAGATTTTTCTTAAATAACAAATAATATACATGTTCTGGTTTACAAATTTAATTTCGGTAAAGGAATAGATTTTATTCAGTTATATATTTNATAACAAATAATATACATGTTCTGGTTTACAAATTTAATTTCGGTAAAGGAATAGATTTTATTCAGTTATATATTTAGATGTATGTCATATATTCTTATGTCATTAACCATAGATATTTATTTTTCCATTGCAGATCGACCATGACGNGGTAAAGGAATAGATTTTATTCAGTTATATATTTGTATGCATGTCATATATTCTTATGTCATTAACCATAGATATTTATTTTTCCATTGCAGATCGACCATGACACATGATGCTCATCCAAAGGACTCGGATTTAATTAACCTCAACGCCATTGCATTCCAGTTTATAAATCGGAGTGAGAGAAGGTGTCACATATTTGGTAAACGATAAACGAATGTGAAAGACATAGTAGAAAGACTGATGTTTCCTTTCATAAATTTGAATATCCAACAATGCAGTGTTTCGTTAAAGTTGCATTTCTATAGTCAGATGGTGTTTAAGATGTGTTTGTGAAGATTTTTTTGTGCAGAGCTCCAGTTATCACAGTATGTAAACTCGTGTTTTGTACCACAATTAATCATATGTATTCACTTTATTCTACCCCACATAACAGCAAATAGTGGTAACAGAAGACATTTTGTAATTAAGGTATGTGTGCATATAATGACAATGTTATTGTTGACATAAATTTTTTATGTAAAGAATGGAATGGTGTCCCCTCCCCCTTACTTTATGAACAAATCTACGTTACTGCTGCTGGACATGGAAATCGCTACACTCTGTCCTTACGTAAAACTTTATCAAACCATCACAGGTCGATAGATGATAGTACAAATGAGTGGTTATTAGTTTTTCATGCATAGAAAGCATGTTGCTTAGCATCCGCAAAGCATGTGTTCAATATGGGGTAGACTCCTTTTGTGGCTTTACGGTCAGCGATGTGACACATTCAATTATACACGTGGCGGGTAGAGTCCTGAGGCACATACCAAAATGCTCCAACTGCACATGCATTACATCAGTCAGTGTTTTATCACTGTGCTGTCTTCATGCCTTCAACAACTACGACATGAAATTAGAAGTCATAACTAAAGGCGCCTTATACCATGACACCTGATGTCCAGGATGTACGGCATTCACGAATAAATGCATTATTATTGCGAATACCCACTGCGATACCAAATCCTACTGCAACCATCATCTGCATTAAGATTGACGTAGGACTCAACGGATAACACGATGTGTTTCCATTCCTGTGTTCAGTGTTAAAGTTTCTCGCACCATTGACTGTGCCACATGATGCCGAGGGGTCAAAGGCAAATGGAGCAGTGCATGCTATGCCTTATTCAAATGGTGACGAAAGGTTCTAGTTGAGACCAGCAAATGCCTTGCAGGTCCCACAGACTGCAGGATCTCTCTGGATGTGGTACCACATTCTGCTACTGCACGTCGGGGGATTTGACGATATTTTCTGTCTATAGTTCATCTGGCAGGATCAGTAACACTCTAAATGATGTACAACTTACATATTCACACCTGCATCTGTCGTGTTCCAGTGGTGACAACATGGTCATAATAGCTATACTATTAGCCAACCATCTTACACGCCTCCCGCCATGGCAAAGAATGTTCAATTCCCAACAGTGTGGAATCAAGATTTACTCATGTGAGAAACTTCACATGTTGCCATGGGCTAGGGGCGACTTGGGGTTCTTCTGTTCCCACCATAACTGTATTATGTCGCTGATCTGTCTTCACTTTGCTTCACTTCCATTAGGACTAAATACATCAGTTGTTAACCACTTATTGAATAATCTCTCTCTTACTCACTCACACCCATGAGGGTATACAGATACCAGCGATGTTCAGTTATTGTACAAAAATATTTTTCAAGCTTTAGTCCACTTGAACAACCTGGTGTTCAGATATGGGATTTATGTACATTCAATTTAATCATATTTAAAGTGTTTCATAATCAACATATATTGACATTCTAACTAATGTTATTATACAGAAGAATGTGTTATAATTTGCCATATAAAATACTGATCACATGACATGACATGCAATTCTCATAGTCGCTGATTCAAATATACTTAGTCAGCTATAGCTGTAATTTAATTTGGACTCAAATTACACAGACACATAGTAAAACTATTGGTTGTGATGCAGGACGGTGGCCTGCCTATCCTTAGACCATCTGTCGCACCATGCATCCCCGACGGCACCAATCGCATCACGCACTTGAGCACCCTTAGGATAATCCTGTAAGTGCCGCGAACGAGTGCAGTTCAAGTTCAATATATATGTATGTAGTGTCAGCAATGTCAGTGTTGGTGCTCCTTCCCCCTCTCCCAGAAAAACAAACTTAGTCGGGGAGGTATGGAAAATGTTTCTGCGCACAGTGACAATGGTAAAAACAGTTTTGCAATGGTTTTTGCAGGGTGCGATGTTAAAATTCTAAATAAAATTTAATAAGAAGCACAAGTATGTGAATTTTGCACAAGGGACATCCCTAGCAAATTATTCAGCTATTCCGAGGTTTTATTCAAGATTTAACATGTGAAAGGAATGTCACTCCTACATTTTACTTTTTGTATTTTTAATTATTTGCAAGTGTTTTGTTCGTGAAACTGTCTTGTAATTTACAGTATGTATACAAATTATATTTATTGTCTTTTAAAGGGCAATTTGTATGATCTGCATATTTTTGGTGCATGGCCAACTGCACGGAACTCAGACATGCGGTGCCTGCTATTCAGCCATAACTTGAGGCTCGATCTATCTAGGAACCAAATTTCACCAACAAAAACAGTTTCAAACAGCAATAAAACCAGCCCTAGAAACGAGAGGGACAGTGAAAACTTGAAAGTGAACAATGCAAGACTGGATAGGGATACACCACCTCCAACTCTGTGCCAGTATTGTGAGAGTAATGTACACCATTGGTGCATTGCATGTCCCAACAACCCTCATTTGCAAAATTATCAGCAAGCAGGAAGTGCTAACAGTGCTTCGGGAAATGGGAAGTAGGGGTAAAGGAGCCGGACTTTCCTGGTACCCCAGACCCATGCAGTGTTACCAACTTTATGCCACAACAAACCACAGTGAACCAAATCAGTAGCAGCTATGCACAAATTATCCACATTCTCGTTTTTATTAACAGCCAACTCTGTCACACACTTAGTGATACCACTGCTTCACATAATTTTGTGCAACTTAGTTTTGTGAATCCAGATATCACACCATCAGTTCATATCATTCACCTAACAACTAACCACGACACCGGCAATGCATCTGGACAAACTACTGTTACCGTTCACATCAGGGACTTGGAGACAATCACAACTGCCATTGTCATGCTGGACATCAGGGAAGACATAATTCTAGGAGTGCTCTGACTAACCGAACAAAATGTCATTGTGGAACCTTTGGCTCGTCGTATTAATTTCGGTCTCAAGGATTGGCGCACAGTGTATGACTGTGACTGGTGTCCAGCTGACACAAAACCTGCGGTTTTGTGACAACGGTTGATGATTACATCCCACCGCAACATCGTAAGGCCATTCAGCGACTCCTCGACGAGCAACACTACGTGTTCACTGCATATGATGCACTCCGACGGACCCCTGTGGCCGAGCACCCATTACCCTTGGTACAAGATGACCTATATTCTACCCACCATGCAGTTATTTACCACATCAAGCTCATATCATAAAACAGCTAATGTGGGAAATGCTAAATGATGGTATAATTTAAGCCCATGAACAGTGAATTCGGCTCGGCAATAACCTTAGCACTGAAGGACAATCAGTGTTGGGTTGATGTTACATAACATGCGAGAAGCTCGCAGTAAGCTTACCCGTTGGGCAATTCTCCTTCAAGCCTAGGACTTGGTAGTGGAGGACGTGCATGGAAGCGAGAACTAGCTCGCTGATGCACTGCCATGCACCCCTTGTGCACAGCATCACCGTGCGAGACGAGGTGGAGTGGGAAGAAATTCTACCACCCTGCACATCAGATGCAGTTAGAGAGGTAAGCCTTCGTGAAATTATTACTGCTAGCAAAAACAACTCATTGTGTGAATTGTATAACCGTGCAGTTCAAACCCAGCATACATGTGATACAACTAGTAAAAACCATAAGGTATGTAAAATGCGAGCACTAGAGTGTTGGCCATGTACTGTACTGTCATATAGAACTGTGTTCCCTCACCATGCGCGAAGTATGCCACATGTTCGTTCCCCCTGCAGCCAGGGAGCAAGTGTTGTGTTACGCCCACAAGCGCACCCAAGTGTAGAACAGGCAGCGTGGAATGTAAGAGAACAATTTTTATTGGCAAGGTCTAACCCACAGTGCAAGGCAGTTTATACGGTACTTAATTACATGTAACCATTTCAAAGCATGTTGGATTGACAGAACACAACAACATCAACCATGTATGCCACAGGAACATTTTGAGGTGGTATCCCTGGACTTTATTGGACCCTATGTATATACCTCGATGGGGAAACGATTTATTATTTTCAACGCAGACAATTTATCAAGGTGGGTAGAAGCATACTCAGAGGCGAGTGCGCTTGCAAGAAGAATAACAAAATTACTGGGAAATTACCTTTTCCCATGCTGAAGTTATCCAAAAGCCCTACTCACTGACAATAGGTTGCAATCCTCATGGTGTAAGTGGCAGGAATTATGTACTTGCTGGGATGTGCACCATTTGAAGACAGCTGTGTAACATCTGCGCGAAATTCACGGAGCAATGTAATCATATTTTGAAGACATAGTTATATCTGTGTGGGGGAGGAGCATACCAACTGGGCGGAACACCTGCCCGCTGCTCTCTTTAACCTCTGCCAGTGGGTCAATGCAGCCAATGGCAAGTCACCAGCCGATGTCATGCTGGGCCACAACCTCATGCTACAAGGCGAGTGGAACCACCCACGTGCAGTTGGTAATAGTGAACCAGCGTAAGAATTTCAGTTCACAAGTTCACATTTATTTATTTACTTATACCATAGACTGTGATAGACAGAAACAAAGTTCACTATTGACAATCCATGGAGATAGATCTATGTACAAAGTTACATTAAATCCCCATTAAATGGCGATAATATATATTTTGATATCAATTTATAACATTACCAAATAGTAATTTAAGCCGTATGCTAACTTATAAGCATAGTTGACCGTAATCCCCGAACCGTTTATGATGTAGGCACCAAATTCGTAACATAGGCCTCGACGCCAACAACGTGAATTANTACAAAGTTACATTAAATCCCCATTAAATGGCGATAATATATATTTTGATATCAATTTATAACATTACCAAATAGTCATTTAAGCCGTATGCTAACTTATAAGCATAGTTAACCGTAATCCCCGAACCGTTTATGATGTAGGCACCAAATTCGTAACATAGGCCTCGACGCCAACAACGTGAATTANGACCGTAATCCCCGAACCGTTTATGATGTAGGCACCAAATTCGTAACATAGGCCTCGACGCCAACAACGTGAATTATCAAATTGTCATTTAAGCCCTATGCTAACTTCTAAGCATAGTTAGCCATAATTCCCGAACTGTTTAGGATATAGCCAAAACAAATTCATATCACAGGCATCTATTCCAGCAACGATCAGGGTGGAAGGGCAATTATGCCATAAACCCTCTTATAAGCTTAGTTGACCACCATTTCCCAGCACTGAAAATGCATGATTTTATAAATAAATAAAATGATAACTTTTAAACTTACAGACAAAAGTGTATCGAGCAACCTGTCTATGGATTCGTATTTAAAAAAAAANATAAAATGATAACTTTTAAACTTACAGACAAAAGTGTATCGAGCAACCTGTCTATGGATTCGTATTTAAAAAAAAATGTATTATAATGTAAAATGCATCAATTATGCAAAAAACAAATTTTATAAATAAAATTTATGTAATAANAAAAAAAAATGTATTATAATGTAAAATGCATCAATTATGCAAAAAACAAATTTTATAAATAAAATTTATGTAATAAATGTGATATGCTTAATTTCACTGCGCTGCTCCATACTCGCCTCGCTTCGCCCTCGTCTTTCAAGACCTCGATGTTAAGAGTCGTCCAAATATCTTCTCACTCATTCATTCACTCACACACGCACTCAACTCTCAACTCACGTTCCATGCCTAGCACTAGGAATCACTGTGCGTTGTTGAGAAATATCATCGCCTTGTCTACTAAAGTCAATGTGGTATCGAATACATGCGAATAATCAAATTTTATAATGTCACATTAGCTTTCGACCCGAAAACATGAGCCCGAAAATATATAACACTTGGTTTATGTGCGTACACAATTCTCTGCTTATAAATAGTGGTGAAAATTGTCTCATAATGACGTGGTCTGGCATAATATTTGAATTATCTTTGAAAATACGAATTCGTAGACGTGTTGCTCAATATACTAATTTAAAAGTTAAATAAAAATTTATTTATTTAAATACATGACTTTTATTTATACAATTATGCTTTTCATAATCTTTGGTTACGGCATCATATACTGTAAATCCGTCTTGGAAATACGAATCCACAGACAGACACATTGCTCGGCATTATCTTTTATATAAATTTTCAAAGTGAAATTAAACATATCACATTAACTACACACATTTTATTTATAAAATTTGTTTTTTGCATAATTTGATGCATGTTACATTATAATCAAAAAAATTTTAAAATACGAATCCATAGACAGGTTGCTTGATACACTTTTGTCTGTAAGTATAAAAGTTATCCCTTTATTTATAAAATTATGCATTTTCAGTGCTGGGAAATAGTGGTCAACTAAGCTTATAAGAGGGTTTATGGCATAAATGCCCTTCCACCTTGATCGTTACTGGAAACGATGCCTGTGATATGAATTTGTTTTGGCTATATACTAAACAGTTCAGGAATTATGGCTTACTAAGCTTAGAAGTTAGCATAGGGCTTAAATGACAATTTGATCATTCACGTTGTTGGCGTCGAGGCCTATGTTACGAATTTGGTGCCTACATCATAAACGGTTCGGGAATTACGGTCAATGCTTATAAGTTCGCATACGGCTTAAATGACTATTCGATAATTTTACTTGTTGGCATCAAGGCCGATGTTACGAATTTGGCGTCTACAACTTAAACGGTTCGTGAATTACTGTCAACTATGCTTATAAGATAGCATAGGGCTTAAATGACTATTTGGTAACTATCCTTGTCTGTGTCGAGGCCTATGTCACGAATTTGGGGGCTACATCTTAAACGGTTTGTGAATTATGACCAACTATGCTTATATTTAAGCATAGGGCTTAAATGACTATTTACTAATTACCCTTGTCTGCATCGAGGCCTATGTTACGAATTTGACATCTACATCATAAACGGTTCGTGAATTATGACTAACTATGCTTATTAGTTATCATCGGGCTTAAATGACTATTTCATTATTACCCTTGTTGGCGCCGAGGCCTATGNTTCGGGAATTACGGTCAATGCTTATAAGTTCGCATACGGCTTAAATGACTATTCGATAATTTTACTTGTTGGCATCGAGGCCGATGTTACGAATTTGGCGTCTACAACTTAAACGGTTCGTGAATTACGGTCAACTATGCTTATAAGATAGCATAGGGCTTAAATGACTATTTGGTAACTATCCTTGTCTGTGTCGAGGCCTATGTCACGAATTTGGGGGCTACATCTTAAACGGTTTGTGAATTATGGCCAACTATGCTTATATGTAAGCATAGGGCTTAAATGACTATTTACTAATTACCCTTGTCTGCATCGAGGCCTATGTTACGAATTTGACATCTACATCATAAACGGTTCGTGAATTATGGCTAACTATGCTTATTAGTTATCATCGGGCTTAAATGACTATTTCATTATTACCCTTGTTGGCGCCGAGGCCTATGNGCTAACTATGCTTATTAGTTATCATCGGGCTTAAATGACTATTTCATTATTACCCTTGTTGGCGCCGAGGCCTATGTTACGAATTTGGCAGTTACATCTTAAACTGTTCGTGAATTACTTCCAACTATGCTTATAAGTTAGCATAGGGCTTAAATGATTATTTGGTAATTAACATTGTCTGTGTCCAGGCCTATGTTACGAATTTGGCATATGCATCTTAAACTGTTCGGAAATTACGGTCAACTATGCTTATAAGTTATCATAGGGCTTAAATGACTATTTGGTAATTATCCTTGTCTGCGCCGAGGCCTATGTTACGAATTTGGTGCCTACATCTTAAACGGTTCGGGAATTACGGCCAATTATGCTTATAAGTTAGTATAGGCTGTGAATGCAAGAGCATTAAGTATGGTAGGGATTGATTCCTTAGCTCCTCAACTCCTCATTGCCCAAAAGGGAGTCGTTTAGCCACATTGTGGAGTCATTGAAGCTCTTTTGAAAAAATAATATTTGGAGGGAAATTAGGGAAATTTCGAGGGAAAATGGACCTTTTTGGGGGAAAAACTGGCATTTCGTAGGACATATAAGCCATTCTGAGGGAAAAAAGGGACATTTTAGGGGAAAAAACCTCCTGCAAATGCATTCCTCCTGCTCTTGCGTTCCCTGGCTCCCGGCTCCCTCCAGTCATCCTGTGTTCGAATGCTCCTTTTTCTACTACTATCATTAAGCGTGACAGACGTGCAACCCTTTCTCAAATTGGCGCAGATTGGATTTGTGGACTGCCCTGCAGGATTCATGGTGTGTGTTGCCTCCTGCATACCTTCAGACATTAGTCGAGTCCATGCCACTTCGTCTTGCGGAAAAACAGCTTTGTGGCTTGGGGGGGGGAGGGTCTACACGATATTAGGCAGGTGTACCAGTTTTTTTGGCTCTGCAGTTTACAAAAGCTTTCCTAGGCCCTGCTTCCTGAAAACCAGTGGAACTAGGCTGTTTGTGCTTCCTTTTGTCCCCTAGCCCGATGAGAGGCAGTGAAGCAGGTGGAGTACAACATAAGCATTTATAATACAGTTTTGAAACCTAGTGCCTACCTTATAGTTAGAAATTTAAATAACACATTTTCATTATTAAATAAATGTCAATCCACACTAAAATATGTTTCAGAAAGAAGTTCGTTCTAAATTCTATAGAAGTCAGTATGTGACATAAAATCATCAATCTGGTTGGATACTGGAAAAAGCGTGCTTATTTTAAGACTGAGCTAGAAGCAAAATGCTTAGGAAAGTGGAAGCGTCATATCAGATTTTCAATTATATAAGATGAGTTGGACGAGTGAAGCATAGAGGTGAGTAGATAACATAACACTGTACTGTTGTCGGCAGGTGAGGAAGGAGAGCAGGCGAGCTGACGAAAGTACGGCCAGCTCGTTCAGCCCAGAGCCCATATGGGAGGAGGAGGAGCAGGACAGGCTGACGGCCCTCCACCACAGGGAGATGCTGGTGCATAGCCAAGGCATCCTGAGTGTGGTACGATCCCAGCCTGGCTTTCTGGACAGCTTCCCATGTGACTACACTAAAACAATAAGTGTGATACTTACCAGTTTCTCTGGGTCTAGTTTATAGTGTCAGTCATGTTGTAGTGCCCACTTCTATAAATATACAGGGATAGTCTCCTTTCATACTAGGGATACATCTGTCTTGGTGTTCCAATTCTATCAGTAAAATATAGTGTTTTTTCTATACCATGACATAAAAGTAAATAATTTTTGTATTTTTTTTTTTTTTTTTTTTTTTTTTTTTTTTTTACATAATTTACACATTTAGTCTATTCGTGATTACTTCAAACTTTATAAAGATAAATAATAAAAATAAAGCTGATAATGTTTTAAATTACTTTCTTAATAATGATGACATAATGTATCATTTCATTTTTGATCTACTATATTTACACACTTTCTACACTGTATTTTCAGTATTTTTAATACTACTATATACCAATTTTTTTAAACTAATTAAAATTTTGAATTTTAAAGCTTGTTTTTATATGTTACAACGATAAGCAAATCTGCAAAATATTTACTTTACTAATTATTTCACAGACTCACTCGGTCGACGCATGAATAAATTTATAAGGCCCATGCCAATGTTATTGTTAAACAAACTGGAAAAATACACAATGTGACTACAAGTAGATCTTCAGCAGGGATTTGAAAAGTGCTCAGTTTATCATGAACAAAGTATAGATATGTTTAACTTATTAAAAATAAAGATTTAAGAATTACGAACGAAAAAATGTTATTTTCTTTCTTATAAAGGTGAAAAGGAAATAAGAAATGGACAATCAATGCATGATATTGAATTTTCTTTGGCCTAATGCTAATTAATCTTTTATTCACTATAAAATTTTATTTTTAAATCATTTTTTTAAAAGTTTGCATAAAATTATATTTAATTTATTTTAACCTCGTAGGATTTTCAACGAATCCAAACAGAATCACTAATAATTTCCAAAAACCAAATTTTAATTATGTTAAATTTCTTAAATGATACATTGATAAAAATAGTAGATATTCAATTACCTTTAAAGGGCTCTGTTTCTGTGCTCTTGAAAATATCTTCACATTTTATTTTATCTTCACTATCGACATTAAGAAAATGCAGTCAATATCCGGTACACCCGGGGCACTGAATTAGTTCAAAATTATTTTAATTTTCCAGCTAGTGGCATCTTATTCGCTGAAATTTCATAATTACTATTTATATAGATTTATTATCGTGCCAGTTTTATGACACTTCGTCCCACTTATTGTACTTAGTAATTATATTTTAATTTCACCATTGTCTCGTGTACTTAATTTCACAAATTCTACATTGGGATGAGAGATTATCCTTTGCTTTTTCATATTCACGAAATAATTTTTAATCTTTGATTTTTTTACATTTCGTACATTTTTTGTAGCATTTTTATCCATTATGGTCTTGATTTATTATATATAATTTTTATAAAGATATATTTTTTTCTAGATCAGAATTTAGTTTTTAAAAAAATGGACTTAGTGCGTCATTTTGAGATGAATTTTAGTAATTTTGCGAGAAAAAAATGGGTTTTGCTTAGTGCCACTTTTCTTTTCTGGAAAAAATCTTTTTTAAGGAAGAATAAAGTTTGGCACACAATTGCTTGAAATTTTGTTAAAAATAAATGATTTTTATGAAAAAATAATAATTTTTATAAATAAAATTATTTATTTTAATGAAAAAATTTTATTTTTAATAAAATAATTAGTAAAAAATAGTAATTTTTGGTTAACCACCGCTCGAGCCTCTTATCGTGTAACATCTGCTATCTCCTCTCTTTCTGTTTGTCCTTTATGTCACAATGTAGGGCTGGGAGTCGGGTGGCCCACCTTGAATCTGGTTGTAATGAGGGAGTACTGGGGAATACCTCATGTCTATTTGGGCCAAATCTGAACTATCTTCCATGACCAGGCCGCCAGTTAACCCGTGGTCCAAGGGGAGAAAAGAGCTTCGAGGCTAATACTTGGCTATCCTAATGCTGGTGAGACATCAACCTTTATTCAGAGCACTGGCAACTGAGCCCTCACCTGGTTACACATGGCCAGCGCAGTTAAGTCAAAACTAATAAGATATGGGCCCTATTACTACAGGAGTTCACCTACTATGTAAAGCACTGCCCAGGGAAGGAAATTGAGCTAATTGACGCCTTGTCTTGAAGAATGGGATGGTATATTACCTCGTCAACCACGCACCACTCCCCCTCGAGAGAAAGAAATCATGGTGGAGCAACTTAAGGCCATTCTCGACCTAGAAAAATTCGTAGTGCGACAACTGGGTGATTCCGAAGAACCAAGCATGTTCCAGCATATTCCCCCCTCCCCCACCCAGGTTAAGGATGAACAGGGGTATATTTGGGACAGAAAAAATTCCGCCACACACGACTGGAAGTTGTGAGTACCACACAGCCTTCAGGTTGAGTTTTTCCACTGTTTCCACAAGTACCCCCACACTGGACATCCTGGGGCGATGGAAACAGTAAGAGAATTAACACTGTGCTGTTATTGGTACTGTGTATACCGGGATGTAAAAACTCCATGAACCAGTGGAGCCAGTACTATATGTGCACAGCCAGCAAAGCACATGAGGCACAACAAAGTCATGGCATACCTATGATACCTGAGTAGACATGGGAGGTTTTAGCAGTTCACTTGTGGTACTTACATCGTCTTGACTACTGGCAAATGCTATCTACTGGTTGTTACAGACCTCCTCTCTAGATGGCTCAAAGCATAACCACTACTCAACACCTAAGCTACCACNGCTATCTACTGGTTGTTACAGACCTCCTCTCTAGATGGCTCAAAGCATAACCACTACTCAACACCTAAGCTACCACCATAATTCAGAAGATGAATGCAGAGTTTTCGCATGCTGTAGATATCCAAAGAGTTTACTGTCTAGCAGTGGAGCCCAGTTCACAAGAATTAAATGAGATACAGCATACCAAATTTGGGGAGGTGAACCATGGAGCACACCTGGTTACCACCCCCAAGGAAAACCTACCGAGAGAAGAAACCAAGAAACAAAATAATCCCTATAGCTTTGGTTCGAAGAGGACTACAAGAAGTGCAATCAGCATATCCAAGAAATCTTGTATAAGCTCGGGCAAAGGCAAAACGAAGCACTTTGTGCCTCCCCCAGTGAACTGCTATTTTGGCATTGCCATGGGGTTTGGGAGTGGATGGTAGAGCCAGCAGAAGCCCCCACAACAGAATAAATATGGCGTACAAATTTACGATAAATAGAAAAGGCTTGAAAAACCCAGCAGCTCACATATATATACGCAAAAAATACACTGACCAGGAAATGTAACTAGNGCTATCTACTGGTTGTTACAGACCTCCTCTCTAGATGGCTCAAAGCATAACCACTACTCAACACCTAAGCTACCACTATAATTCAGAAGATGAATGCAGAGTTTTCGCATGCTGTAGATATCCAAAGAGTTTACTGTCTGGCAGTGGAGCCCAGTTCACAAGAATTAAATGAGATACAGCATACCAAATTTGGGGAGGTGAACCATGGAGCACACCTGGTTACCACCCCCAAGGAAAACCTACCGAGAGAAGAAACCAAGAAACAAAATAATCCCTATAGCTTTGGTTCAAAGAGGACTACAAGAAGTGCAATCAGCATATCCAAGAAATCTTGTATAAGCTCGGGCAAAGGCAAAACGAAGCACTTTGTGCCTCCCCCAGTGAACTGCTATTTTGGCATTGCCATGGGGTTTGGGAGTGGATGGTAGAGCCAGCAGAAGCCCCCACAACATAATAAATATGGCGTACAAATTTACGATACATAGAAAAGGCTTGAAAAACCCAGCAGCTCACATATATATACGCAAAAAATACACTGACCAGGAAATGTAACTAGGTACCGTCCCCCAAGCAGGAGAAAGTGCAAACATCATCAAAACTAGGTGTCTCATTAATCGCGCTGACGATTCAACCCGAATTTGGATAGCTCTCAGATAGTCTTGGAAGAACAAGGGATCACAGTCTGGGCCAAATACAGTTTGGGGAATTCATGCAAAGTACATACAATAAATATGAAGAAAGCCACTGCGCCAGACATCAAGCTAGACACAATAAACTTAATTGCAAGAAAATTGATCACTATGAACGAATCGCAAGAGTACAACGAAGGTTGAAGCACAGTATCGTCATAGTCTGACACGAAGGTTGAAGCACAGTATCGTCATAGTCTGACATATGTCCCATTTGCGTTTAATGTGGTTTGCTTGTACAAATGTGTCACTAAGGGGCATACATGCCTCTCTATCATTCATAGATTCAAAAATACCGAATAAAGTGTTTGTAGCAGTGTGAGCCACGAAACCATGTTCAGTGAATATGCACATGCCCCGATGGCACAGTGGATAAGCTTTTATCCAGCTGGATGAGTTTAAGAGAGCTTGGCCAGAATGCAAGAGCGGATGAAATGGGATATCCCGAGAAAACCCGCCGACCAGAGGCATCGTCCGGCACGATTCCCACATGCAAAAATCTGGGAGCGACCCCACCGGTAATCGAACCCGATTCGCCTAGGTGGGAGGCGAGTAGTCTGACCACCGTGGTCCTAGTTTCAGAGAGGCCACATTGTTGACCTCCGAGAGAAAAGTTGGTCATTTCGGCACTTTTCTCGCCACTTGAACCATTCTGGTGAGTCGGTGATATTCGCAGCGGGAACATGATGGTACATGCGCCCATCGAGAAGACTTGGGTCAACCCTGGTGGACCACCACTAGGGAGTATCGTTTCGTCATGCGACAGGCTGTAAGCTCTCTATGGGAGTTTCTACACATCACACAGTGACATTTCACAGCCTTTTTCCACCAGTGCCATATCCAGGTCGCTAACAGACCATCCCTTACGATGTCTAACATTACGACTTTAGCATCGCCGAGCACGTGTAACCTTCTGCTGGTAATGGGCATCATGGCAGCTTGCAAATTGGCGACGAGTGGTGTTCAGCGACGAATCACCATTCTGCCTAGATACAGACGATCGTCGAATTCGTCTGGAGACATCCTGGCCAGTGTCATGATCCACACTTCACTTTAGAGCAGCACAGTACTCCCAATGAGTGGTGTTATGGTGTAAGATGCCTTTTCCTACGATTCCCGCGCCCCATTGGTAGTGATTGAACTAACCCTGACAGCAAGGTGATACATCCAGGAAATTTTGCAACCATGTGCGCTCCCCTTTCTGGTGCAGCTTGATAACCCTATTTCCAACAGAATAATGTCCGGCCTCACGCAACACAGGTATCTCTGACCTGCCTTTTGTAATGTCGTTATACTTTCTCTAGCCAGCAAGGTACCGAGCCCTCGCCCATTGATAACATTAGGGACCAGATTGAATGAAAACTTCGTCCAGCGGCATCTATGGAGGATTTGGAAGGTCAATTGCGTCATGAGTCACTGTATCGTGCTTTCACGTACCACTCTCTTACTCTCTCTCTCCCTCTATCTCTATATCTATATCTGCCCTCTCCCCTCTCTCCTCCTGCATCACAAATCAGCGACCAAATGCAATGTACACCGTCATGCCTGCCAAGGCCACCCATCGACTAGTGCTTGGCGGACATACATTCGCTAACATCCACTCGAACAGCTGACAGTGATACATACAGCAACACCAAAAGCCAAGAGGGTTGTATTAGTCTGAATTATACAAAGACTGCCCCCGAACAACCTCTCTCCATGAATGGGACACCAGCATTCTTGTACCTAGGCGTGTGGAGGAAGCGGCGACGAGGCCCACCTGCTGTAGGCAACCTAAAAAGGTGGGGGGGTCAATGGTATTTTACACAGGACATGCTGGAAGGTTAATTTTAAACAATTTTAGCAGTAAAAAAGGGTTACTTCTGGCAATGTGTGCTGAGTTATTTTTGTATAGTGTTGTATGCCATGTGATTATAAACAGTAAGTATAAATGCATTGGGGCCTCTTAATTATGATGATTATATAGAACAATTTTGGCTTGTATACTGACTCGGAGGCTAGGGCTTGTAAATTTTATGTCATGCCAGAGAGGATAAATTGGAACATCTTTCAGATATCTTCTTGTGAGCGCGCTTCTAATAGTGAGCGTAGCTAGAAGAACATGGTATAGTGTATGCGTGTGTATAATTATAATTGCATAATATATTTGTATCTATGTGTGTGTGTGCATGCGTAGGAGAGGATGAGCCGATATGCGAGGCGAGGAGTAGGAGTATATAGAAAGAAAAAGAATGTGAAAGAACCTTATATAAGAAATGTTTGTGCAGTGATAATTTTTTTAACATTGCCTGAGAAAATATTTGTAAATATTCAGGCGTAACCAAATACTGAAAAGGAAGGACTGACATAAATATACGACAGCTCAGTTACTCTATTTGTCTGTAAAGGTAGTGCTGTGTTACATTTGTATTAATAGTTTTCTGACAGGTGGTCACAGACAGCATGTACGTGGTATCTAGTTCAGAGATTTAACTAACATTAGTTGAAGATTAGGATACATTAAGTATGCCACATGAAAAAATTAATACTCAGTGTTATCTCATATGGCTTCGTTTTTACAATATGACAGGCGAATATGCGAACCTACACTATTTAAAGAGGAGCTTTCGAAGAGTTACAATGCATTAGTGTCAATTTTTTTCATATCTGTAAGAGAATATATAGATGCTGTGTCATGCTGAATATATAGTAGATTCGTAACACTTTAAGGGAACATCTAGCATTTTACCTTTGCACCTTCCTATAGGCTGCTCGTGATAAAATGAGCGCTTTTCAAAGTCCATAATTTCTGCTTTTAGTACGTTACCTATCCTTCCGCCTTATCTCAATGTAAACACTGCCATGTTAGGTACGTTTACATCAGCTGTTCAGAAGTTTGCTGTATATATTCATTAAAAAATAACAAGTAATAAACTATTTTCATGTATTCTCTGTAAATAAATACACGATAAATTCAGTGANAGAGGAGCTTTCGAAGAGTTACAATGCATTAGTGTCAATTTTTTTCATATCTGTAAGAGAATATATAGATGCTGTGCCATGCTGAATATATAGTAGATTCGTAACACTTTAAGGGAACATCTAGCATTTTACCTTTGCACCTTCCTATAGGCTGCTCGTGATAAAATGAGCGCTTTTCAAAGTCCATAATTTCTGCTTTTAGTACGTTAGCTATCCTTCCGCCTTATCTCAATGTAAACACTGCCATGTTAGGTACGTTTACATCAGCTGTTCAGAAGTTTGCTGTATGTATTCATTAAAAAATAACAAGTAATAAACTATTTTCATGTATTCTCTGTAAATAAATACACGATAAATTCAGTGAACAATATTACCAGTTTGTGAAAACTGATTGATGTTTGTCACTTTTTTCTACCTAGATATAAATGCAGTTGTTCTAACGTGCTGAGATCATTATATTTTATTTCTTCCGCCATGAGAGTCGCAGAAGTGTCAAACATTTTCTAATTATTTTCTGCTTTTGTTATTACACCGCCGTGCTTTTTAAAATGCTCTTCTTTAAATAGTGCAAAGTTTGTATTTTCGCCCATTGTATAATAAGAATTAAAGCCCCTATTCGTTCATAAGGTGACATGTGTAACAAACCATCGATAAGTGACATAAAAATAACATTTATGGGTAGAATAAAGGAAAATTTTGTTCTTAAATGTGGCATTTTATTACAGTAGAATATTTTTTAAAATACATTTTTTTCCCGCTGCATTCATTACGATCGTAATAATATGTATTTGCTAACGTATCCAAATTCCTACTAATACAATATACATCTTATGATAGAAATGCTCCGCAAATTAATAACTGCAAACAAATATTTCCAGTTTTGTCATTANTTATGACAGAAATGCTCCGCAAATTAATAACTGCAAACAAATATTTCCAGTTTTGTCATTATGATGTAACGAATTCTGGAAATAACTGTCATAAAACTCGATGGCTGAACCAAACTGATCCAGCTATTTGGAGCATTCTTTCACGTTTATATTTGTTAGTAATTGCAATTTTTGTGAAAAATCCGTTCTGATATATTGTCTTTACAACATCCTACAAGGCCAACGCTCAGCAAAACACTGCTCCTACGAAATCATCACTTTGTGCTTATAAAATTGGAATGACTATATTGATATGAACTAAACTTCAACAGAAAACTAACAAAACAGTACCTAACTGACCATAATGTATTTCATGAAATTGTATTCACATATTTAATGCATTATCCAATTTCCCCCACATTACCTAGATTGAAGTTATTCGTGGGACCTCGGAACACACTATGTTCACTCCAGCAACTACACACTGAACTGTTCGACCAAACTATAACGTAATAAAAGTACCGCAGGAATATGTCACGGGTCGTGGCATTATTTGCTCAAAACGAGAGAAATACATACCTAAGTATCGACTTGTAAACTTGTTATTGACAATCACGTACACCTTCGATGAAGCTCTCAGAATTACTACACAAATGTAAATTTAATTAAATGCACTCGACCGAGTTTCTTAAGGTTTCTTCCAGGTTTTAAATCAATACATCCAGCTTCAATTGAATGAAGACATATCTGCCAGGTTGGCTAAACATGAAATGTTAAAACTTCCTGGTACCAGAAACTATGTCAAAACAAAATGCAATTACAAAATGCACAAACTCAACAAAAAAGTGTTTCATTTAAGAAATAATTTTATTTTTGTAGTTAAGAACTGCCACTCTGTGCCTGGGAGTAGTCCCTTATCCCCCCTGCTGGCTCACCACGCCCAGGGGCTTCATTGTTCCAAGGAAATTTCTTTCGCGCTCCGTGCCCTTTTCTCTGTTCTGGGTGGCCAAAATCATGTTCAAAAACAAAAAAAAACACAGAAATGTGTGAGATAAGAACAACTTCCACCTACGTAATCCAGAGAGCATTAACACAGGCAACAGGATATATAAAATAATTTCAATCTAAAATCACGTAATTTAGACAACTTAACTGCCTTACTGTTGAACAGCGTTGCAGAATGTTTGAAATACACGTTTCTTCACTAAACTATTAAACCTGCGTCCAATGAGTTGATATACGAAAAGAACACACACTTCAGACTAGTCACGTATGATACTTTCAAGACATCATGCACGTTGGAAACTCTATTTTAATGCCTTAACATCGCTGAAAACAGCTTTCTCAGCATGGTGGTTCTCAAAACATACGAACCGTATTCATGAAAAACTACTATAGAGGAGTGCATTAGACTTTGCCACAGTGTCGTGTCTAAAAGTCACATAATTCCAGCAGTACGGCGGGAACGCTGCACCTGAGTTCACAACTTGGCAAATAGAGGAGATGTCGCTTTACATGCGCCGGCTGGTGTCGCCTCTAGCGCTTCATCAATTTTTGCCTTATACATAAAATCGCGCCCGTCACTAGGCGGCAACTTAAAATACGAATATTATTTAAAAAGGCTGTGTACCAGCAAACTTGAACAATGCACGACCCGAGTGATGTAATGAAATCGTTTAAAGGAAAATCATGGTAACATTATGACAATTTTCATACTTATGTGCATAAAAAAAATTAACAGAACTTAAGGGGCAATTAATTTTCAATAATGTGACTAATAAGGCGTTAAAATTTGCAACAATTTCTCACAATGTGCTGCTAACTTAGCTTAGTATTGCAGTCTTTGCATGCATTGAAATGTATGCAGTCACAGGCTTTTATTACTTTTTTCAAGTTAAATACCAAAAGTGCCCAATTTACCGTGGTTCACTAATTTATTCACTAATGCAATATCAAAATGTTAAAGAAGTAACCCAATATTTGTTGAAAAGTTTTTGTAAGTTCTTTACCTTTATACATTTTTCAAAACTCATATATTATTTGGAAAACAAGGCACTGCTGTAGACTGTCGTTGCATGATTGTGTGGCCTAAAGCGAGAGACGATGAGCTAGAAGAGTAACGAGTGGCGCCGGAAATGACCAGCGGGAGGAGAATCTGTGACTGCGAGCATCGGTGCAGTGAAGGTGTGACTGGCAGGTGGGGCTATTGGACTGTATGCGTGAGTGAAAGACATTTCAAATGACAACAAACCGAATGAACATGTGTTGATGATGAGTGAGAGTAAATTGACTATAACCATACAGAGACATTAAGAAGGACTTTAATTATAGTTGAGATAGACATTAACTATTGTGCTCTTTGAGAAACAAAAATTGTTACAGTGGAGATAGATAGGTTAATGCTGCAAATAATAGCTGTGTAAATAAATAAAAATAGAATAATTTTTTTCAAGACCTCCATCCTCACGAACTCGGATAGGCCCCTCTGGCATCTTGTAACATTACGGTACCCACTCAAAGTCACACAGACTCTGTGTGGTCAGGCCAAATTACCCCCCCCCCC
>NQII01000225.1:710052-735303 GCA_002778355.1 Clitarchus hookeri | reverse complement strand
CTGAGAGGTTTTTTTGTACTAGATTTGCTGTATATGCATGTACATATCCTTTAGTATGGTGTTTCCATTGTCTCTCTGAAAGTAAAATTTAAATCCATACGTGCTTCACTGTACGTGTTTCACACTTCTTTGCAAAACTAAAAGTTTTAAACGCAGCTTCACAGCTAAAAGATAGCAACACTGCAAACCATAGAACTAGTATTTAAATATATTCTGCCCAAATTCAAGCTTAGCCTTGCATAAATTCATGTGTAACGTTCACGGCTTTGCGTCACATAATTACCTCAGTTTTCTTTTGAAGCGCTTGTATTATAATCTCATTACAAATGTCTTAAGCCTACTGGCTACCTAAATAGCTTTTACAAGCTGCCTCCAATATATATCTACTCTACCCTGTTTTAAGGCATTCTAGCAACCTTTATACTATCCTGAGTGTCTTGCAATTATTAGCTTCATTGTTTTTCCGGTATATGCGCCACATAAAGTAGAGAACCAGCATCTCACTGAGCCAGAGCATACAAACCAAAATACTTTTGACAATTTTGGCTCCACCTTAACTTCGTGTTGATATTGTGTGAAACGCCAACTCTATTTTAGACACCTGTGTGCCACATAAAAAAGAGAGAGTAGCTCTCCGAGCCACTCCTGTGGCGCTATCACTTAAATATAGTTTTTAGGCACGAGCAAAGCCTTTTGTTATATTTATCATAGGTACTATTTATGAGTTCTCCTTTCAACTTTCCTCGCCCTTCTGTAGAAAAAACAACTTAAAATGGGTGTCATTAAATACAGCTGGTACTTGTATATGTGTGTATCATATGGTATATATTTTCTTTTGTCAGCAAAGCTAACCCACCATCTATTAGATTGGCACAACCGGTGGTTTGTTACAGGTGAAGGAGGTGGTGCACCACAGTGAGAAATCCAAGCAGGACCATGCAGCGCTATGTCGCCATCCGACTAACAGCATGGTCCCAGTGAAGTTGCCTGCCTTGCAACATGCACCAGTGCTTGTGAGTAAGAGTCCTGTTTCCTCCCTCAGCTACATCTGGTTATGTGACTCTATTCTCTTTACATAACTTATTTTACTTGCAATGGCATACCTCAAGTTTCCCTTGTTGCCTTCCCAGTTGTGTGTAAGGTAAAACTCTGTTCAGACATTTTTTAAGGGACTGAAAAAATATTGCTCTTTAACCAGCAAAACTTCTCAAAAGGGTCAAATTATACATTTGCCTATAGACAATGTGCATAATTGTTCAGCTTATTAAGCAGGAAAACTTTTTAAGTGTGAACTTCTTAACAGGGTTTCACTGTGTTATAATATCGTTGTTTGAGGGGAAATGAGCAGGTGGGGAAAACGAGTAGGATTTACTACCCCTTCCATCGAGAGAAACTCTATTGTGTATTATTGGCCTAAAACTAAAACCCTACCTGGTCTCCTTCTCTCCCCAAATTATAAAATGAGTTGAAAACAATCTGGCTATCAATAGTTGTGTCAGATGGCATAATTTCCGGGTGGGGTGTGGGATAATGGTAACTGGTTGTGTGGGTTTTGCTACCCAACACTGTTGGATGGCTCCTGACAGGTTGGTGGTAATCCTGCGGTGTTCCGTGAAATGGAATTGGTGTTGTGTTGGAGTCTTGAAAGGCAGCATTGCTCCATCAGATAGGCTGCAATTGGAGAGTGCTGGACTGACTGAAGGACAACTCGCAGCTAGAAGTGATCCCATTTCTTCATTATGAGTTACGTTATGTATCGATTCATGGCATAAGAAGTTTGTGTCAGGGCGAACAGGGGGTAGTGGGTTGTGACACTCCTCGATGACTGTACAGCATGATATACATTAACAAAATTATGGTCGAGAAGTGACATCCCATGGCCTATCGTGAATTCATAGCTGCCAAGTCTCCCGCTTTAGGCGGCAGATTCCCGATTTTTTTATTTATTCTCTCATCCTCCCGTTAAGTAACCTTTTCTCCCACGTTTTCTGATACCCCGTTTTCTGTTTGTCCGATACAAATGACAATATCCTATTAACAAAATTTGTAACCATGTTTGCAACGTAGGTGTGAGAGCCAAAATTGTAAACATCTGAAAATTAGTTCCATTGCGTTACTGCAACCACAACCACCAAACCACCGAGTATAAAGAAACGTTGATGTTGCGGTTGCCAAATGTATGGGAATTCTCGATGGACCACTGCATCTCATGCGCTTCTGTACAAGATGTTTTCGAACCGATAACAAGATATGACTAAAATAATAGAATATGTCCATATGCAACGCTTCTTGCTTATCTGTAAAATTCAATCCACCCCTCCCCTACAACACAAAACTATTTGAACCGCAACTACAACTAACATATATTTTTTAATGTATGTTTAAATATCATTAGTGTATGAAGTTTGTAATGTGTGCTACGACAATAACTTTTGCTTAGGTTCGATAATTAAACACAAATATATTGGCAAGGCAGAGTTCTGGTCCTGCTATGCGCATTATTTACTCTATGGTGCACTGTATGGTGGCGGTTTCGCGAACGGTATGTTTACTTGTTTGCATCGGTACAGAAATTTTATTCTCAAATACGTTGTGTTTGTTTTCTGATGGTCCAAAAGTGGACATAAACAATAAGAGGTATTTCGTAATAACAAAATAAGTCTCTGAATTTTATCTTTACAGTTTTATCGCAATGTTGAGTTCGTGTTATTATCATGGTATGTTTGAACTGTGTCCATTGCCGAATGTAAATAATATAATTACAAAAGTATGGACGAACAACGTTTTATTACAAAACAGGGCAAACAATAAAAGTAAACCAAAAGAAAAGACATCACGATGACGAAAATGAAAACACCACACAAGTGAACAAAACAGAGAAAACAATATCAGTAGACACAGCTGAACAATTAAAACTCAAAACCTACACAAAAATAGGACGAAAACCACAATGAAACACAAGTCAGGAAAAAGTATTCCTTGTCAGATTATAAAACCAATTAATTTAACACGACGAACAACACAGGAACTACAAAAATAACCAGAGAAAATAATAGACAAACCAACAGAGAGAACACAGAACGACCAAAAAATAACACAAAAAAATAACTACATATCTTTACGGCATTTCGGGGCCTGGAATATGTCCGCTTCTTCAAGTGAGACACTGGACTTTGTGAACAACCGTAGCAGACTGAGCATAGGTTTATTATTTTTTCTAACCTACCTTAAAACTAAGAGGAGAGTCAGACGTCCTGGGTAGGGATGGGACCTAAGTGTGTCTCAGGGCTGAGCCCCGTAAGCCTAGGCTTGCAGGCAAGTTTCTAACTACAAAGGCACATGCTCGCGTCTTTACTGTGATAGGACAAACATGGCCGCGATTAGGGCCCAGTTTACTCCTCATGCAAACTTAACCTGAACTACATCGATCCCTTTAATGTTGTTTATTGCAGCTAGAGTGTGCCGCCCTATTACGCAGCTTCGTTCGACATCTCCATCTGGTTTTCACTTGTTCTTTGTTGAATTTTCACCTGCTAGGGGAGCTGGTGTCTCTCTCGTTCGGCCGCCATGTTGGTTTGCTGGCCGCTAGGGACACTGCTTTTTTCATTAAATTTTCGTAGAGCTCAGAATATTGTCTGGCGGAAGGCGGGACCAAACTGCCGAGCCTTGGGTCGGTATGCAGACGCCTTAGACCCCTCAGCTATCGGCAAATGTGCTTAAGAGAAGTATATGTACTATAACGTGTATGGGGAAAAAATTTTATTTATAAGAATGTAATTTTTCGTTGTCATGATTATTTCAGATTAAGAATGTGTAATAATAATATTTAGTCACTTTTCCTAATATAATTTTTCGTCTCAAAATTATGAAAAGATGTAATAAAAATAAAAATAAAGTTTTTGTTTATTTTTTATTCTGTTTTTTCTTTTGTATTATTTTTTCAGTAAATGCATTTATTTTTCTTTAGTGAAGTTTCTTGTTGTGTATGCTGGTCATCCATCCTCCCCTCGCCACAACGCCCCCCAAAACCCCATCACCCACCAACCATCAGGACCCTCCTGNAATCCATACCTATTTTCCCATTGGATAGTTTGTCAAAGCCAACCAGGCAATTTCGCCTACCCTCTCCATTGCATTAATATACCAGCGTATAAAAGGCCTCGGGACCCAGTATCCTCCCTGATGTTGCCGTCTTCGTAACCTGCTTGCCTTAAAGAATACAGTTTATTTCTCGTCTGGAGTTTTCTCATCGCCAAACAACAGAATTTTGCTAGCTGTCACAGTAGACAGAAAATAATTTCGGTGATCGTCGCGTACGGGAGACTACTGTAACTTTCGGCCCTAGATCTAGATAACGAACTGGCCTTTCTACTGAAAGATTTCCTACTGATATACGCACACTTAGAAGTTCGGCATGTGTACAAGAGACTTCCAGCCTTCCTGCATCAAGAAGAAGATATTCGTGACTGCCTGCCCTGCAAGGAGTGATTCGAAGGCTGCACCACTTCCGTTCCGGACACTCCTCATTCCCGCAGCTGGTGCAAGGCGCTACGTCGCAAAGCAGCAGCAGCCACCACCGGCACCACCTCCTCTATCGACGAAGGGTTCACACAGTGAAAAACTATGAACGGCTCTGCATACCAAGCGACCGCCGACTTCATGCAGCTGATCAGATCAAGTATCCAGCCCAGCACTACCTTCACCTCGACGACATGAGACGAATGGCTTCCAGCACATCAGGGCTCCACGCAGACCACTATCACCACCACCAGCTGTTGTTTGACGCCCTCCACAGCTACTATCATCACACCACCACGATATTTGATGCACGAGGTGATGTACACAAGTTTCTTCGAGTAAGGTATGTTGAAGTGTTATCCCAACGCCATCCCTGGGTCCCGGTGAGTGGAGAATTGGCTAGGCGACCCCCGGTATGAGGATTCTGTGAAAAACATAGAAACCTGTGATGGTGTGAATCATGCCCGCCTTTTACTACACCCTGGTGCCTGCGTACAGTCCGAGCATCATGAACACCAAGGGCAAGTCAAAAGTATATTTTATGAACAGAATCCAGTGCAATGGTGAAACCTGCGCATTGTACAATGTGAGGCCGGACATAACACTACCATGCAACACCGACGAACTGTTGGATCTGAATAAGAGTGAAACAATCATCATTAAAGAAGGCATACAGCACAGGGACTACGAAATACGACAAGGGGGCAGGAAACAGTGCCTCGCTTCAGTGAATAATACGATGGCGAGACGCATAGACTCCTACCGGACGAAGAAGCTGACATGGTTCCGTTCGTCGAGCGGATCATGACTTATCACAGCCTGCCATGTGAGGTAAAGGCAAGCTTACTGGCTGAGGTCAGGGAAGGACAGTGGATAATAACAAACAATATTAATAAACAGTTTTTCGAACAGAGCAACATAGTGTGAATAAACTTTTAGTTTTCAATTCTATTTTTAGGCACATTGTGTGTGTCGGTGTGTGTAAACAAAAACCGTAGGGAATTTTTCAAAAAAAAAAAATTTGTGTCTTAGAAATTATTTTGCTTAGGCCCCTATCTAGGTTTGAATAATGCAAAAATATGTTACAAAATAAATGCAGATAAAAATTATATTAAAAAAACTTTTTTTCCTGTGAATATAAACTAATATTTCTTAACACATATGTAAAAACATAATAAAACAGTTTGATGATTAAAATATGTGTATAAATTTAAACCAATGTTACCTCTTATATTATTGTTTGTCATGTACCCCATCAATTCAGAAAAAAAGGTAATATGTAAAGTGTAGTGGTTAAAAACTTAGTAAACATTTTGTTTTTCAAAACAGAGAAAAGAGAGTAATCCATAAAGGAGATAAATTATGGAAAAAATTACTTTCTGAATAAAATATGTATACCATTTAGATCACTGGAGTTGAGTTTCTGAGCATGCATTGACAGGCAGGGCAGCTGACAAAAAGTTTTTAAAAAAATTCGTACTTCCATGGCAAGCGCAGTGTTGGCATTTTCACAGGCCTGCACCTGCACTGTTGCAGGTAACTGCACACGTGCATATGTACATGCTTCCACGTCGTTTTCACAATCTACATGGTTTCAGATAGCATAAGTCAGCATACATGTGGGAAGAGCTGTGTTAGCCTTTTCACAGGTTTGCACCTGCTTGGTGTCAGGTAACTGGAGTTAACTAAAGATGGAAAAGGGAATGAGTCAGCTGGCTTCACGAGCAAGCACTGGCCCATCCAGAATGGAGGCGAACTGGGGGAGGACAGTGGAGAGGGGGAAGCTGATATAAAAGTGTAGGAAAAGGATCGCAGTACTAGTTGTAACCTTACTTACATCACAGTCTGTGCAGTTCCGACCTGAAGATGTAGCCATTTACTCCGCTATTAACATGGGCTACGGCAGAGTTCACTTCCGGATAACTGGTATGCCAGAGAGAATAGAAAGCGGTGATGGACTGGAGCACTGGGTTGCATGCAATGTGGAAGACGTTTCCTCTGTGGAACCAATGATTTGTGACTTAAATGTCTGTCCAATTTATCATATTCGATCAGACAGCCAGCTGCCAACTACACTGCAAAGTTTGGTGAGTGCAGCACGAGATGAAACTAGGATTGCACTCCGTGGTGCTAGCAGCATTGCATACAAGTTGTGACGGTCAAACAGCATTGAAGTGCTATGCTGGAAGGAGTATTGTGATGACTTTAGTCACACATCCATTCTCAACAAGGGCATATTAGTTTGGACAACCATATACTCACCACTTACATGCCAAGTATACCACTCCTATTCGTACTGAGTCTTCCATTCCCCTCCACGACATCAACCAGTTGTGTACCAGTCTGCAACCAGTCTTCTTCTGTCTAGTCTGTGGTCAGCAGTAGTCTACTAGCCCAGCAGTCAGCCAGCCCAGCCACCATTGACTCTGGATACGATGGTGACGAACCATTTTCTGAATACTGAGAGGAAAATGAAGAAGTGTTCCTGTTGCCTGATCCTACTAGCACCGAGTCGGCACCATGCATGATGTACAACCCCAGCACTTGCTACGACTACGTGCGTGAAGACTTACATTGTGTGTGGTATGGTATTACTTTTAAAAATTAATGTGGTGATATTTACAGCTCAATATACTTTAAAATTTATAGTGGAAACGTACATTTCAATCTACAGTGGAATGAATGTTCACCATGTGAAACCTCCAGGGTAATATCCAGCTTCGTGTGGGAAGATAATAATTGCACTGCTCATCTCTGTGTTCGAAGCTATCGCCATCTTATGCGATGCCCGGAGACCCCAAGGACATCAAGTACGGAGAATCATGCGATGGTGAACCACATTATATAAATACTAAGAAAGATATACTTGGTCGTTTACCGACAATGGATACACCGTGTGCATCAGTTTTGTGCTCCATATATAGGGCAAAACTGCTTCGAGAAGCTAGATTTTCCCCAAAAACATTCATATAAAATCGAGTTGGACTATATAAATAATGCAGATCTGTTTGTTCATGCACCATGAACCATGAACCACAGCTTATGTTCTCCAGCAGCAGTTATGCTAGTAGTGACTCCACCTCCAATGACTCATCCTCTGGTGATTCCACCACCAGCAGTTCCACCCTGTGGGTATTCAATTTTAATCCACACAGAAGATGATGTTGTTTCCTTCAAAACGTTAATAGACTCAGATATGTCGACTTAATGTGTACAAAAGGTATTAAAACAAGTTTTAACTGATATATTAATTTTTTTTTGTAAAAATGAGGATAAACGTATATATGTTTAAAAAACATATATTTATTTAAAGAAACAATAAGCCGTAAGTATAATCAAAACTTGTGTTCATACAAAAGTGTAATGCAAATAAAATTTAACTAGCGAACAATATTGCAACTTTTCATACCAATATAAATTTTAGAGGCTGATAAACACAAAGTCATTACCGCACTTCTCATGCCGGTCGATACCAAACACAAGCTTTCTTATATAACCTCACCGAACATGTATGCGCCTTTATTCCCACACGAATGACTGGCCTAACAACTTGCATCAAAAAACATTTCTCAATACCTTCGTTCGCCATATAGAACTCAGCAGCTGATTTTAATCGACTTGAANTCTTATATAACCTCACCGAACATGTATGCGCCTTTATTCCCACACGAATGACTGGCCTAAAAACTTGCATCAAAAAACATTTCTCAATACCTTCGTTCGCCATATAGAACTCAGCAGCTGATTTTAATCGACTTGAATATGACCTAATACTTCAGATTCTACCATAGCTCTCCCCATACACATGCTCGNAATATGACCTAATACTTCAGATTCTACCATAGCTCTCCCCATACACATGCTCGCTCAAATTTTGTTTAAAACAGACTCTCGAATTCAATTGTACATACCAGTGAAGCAGAACGCACTGTATAAGTAATTTAACACGCAATACTATGAACACATAAAATTTAATTTATTTACTTATTATATACATTCTATTTTTCTAATTTTTTCATAAAATCGATCTTTTTATTTCCCTGTTGTTTGAAAATCATGGGTAGTAGCCAACAGTCTCATATGATATAATCCTGATCCTTATGTTCATTGATGATTGAAGATATCTCAACAATGTTTAAGAGGTATCTGCATTTTTACAGGTGAATCAAATGCCTGAGTCTATCAACCAAGTCATTGCGTTCTTCATAAAATAAGTAGCTAGACTTAACGAGTTTCTTCGCAGAATGTTCACGATATATTTCTGCATGTATGTTCATTTCATCTCGATCACCATAATAATTAAAGGCAATGACCCGATTGTAATCACATTCTTCATAACTATCAGTACATATGTCGGGGCCACTACATTCGTCACCTTCATCAGTACTGTGCTTAGAGTCGTTGTTTTGGTAATGAACGAGTTCCGAATAATTACTTGTATTCCTCTAAATCTTCTTCTGTACATTTTGTAGGTTTCATGCAAAATAACAACTCATATAGTCCTCGACTCCCATGGATTATGTAATTGTTCACTCGTATAATTTCGCTAGGGAAAAACTTAATTTCCTTGGCTCCGAGACCACATTTACCATTATGCTTATACACACTACATGCTGTATTGTTCTAGTATGATGTGTAGGTTGCGAGATATCTCTGGACCAGAGTACTGGGTTCTAATCCATGTTTATTCTGCTCCACCTTCAAGTTGTCATTATATTCAGCAACAATTTTACGCTTTTGCTTTCAAGATGTCGTCAATTCATAATCTGTGAAATATTTCCATTTATGTTTAATTTTTCACAGCACCACCAGCAGTCTTGGAGTCTGCACTTTCATTCTCTTCGTCAAGACTGTTTGTAACTTCTTGGTTTTTCACTTCACGTGTTAGCAGTGTATGTTTGTTGTTTGCAACTTCTGCAATTCCGTATGTCTCGCAATTTTCATAGTAAATCTCTGCAACACTTTTGTTTCCTTCATCGCTCACTGTTTCGAAAAAAGGTGCAGGCTCCGTTAATGTTATGGGCGCTCGAATCAGAAATATTTTACTCAATGAATCAGTAGGAAGGCTAGCCTTATCCTTGTCGTGTGGCAATAAGTGCAGTGCATGCTGTCTCGAGTCAAGCAAAGGTGCATTACCATTACACGTACTAGTGTGTATCTTTAAATTATCGCTTCTAACAAATTTCACACTAAAAATAGTACATTTAAGTATTCTGAAGACTTGTGTCTTTGAACATTTACTATTTTCATGTCGGCGTGCATTGCAACCTTTACTGAAGGTCTTGGCACAGTAACAACATTGTTTACCATGTAATTNCTATTTTCATGTCGGCGTGCATTGCAACCTTTACTGAAGGTCTTGGCACAGTAACAACATTGTTTACCATGTAATTTTTCAGCATTGGGAGAAGGTACATCCATAGAGGTAAGCTCCACAGTAGACTTTATACAATCATTGGCTTGCATCGTCTTCAAGCATATGCGAATTCATACATTGTGATACCAGCCCAATGCTATGGTTTATAAGTTGGTATTGATTCTGCTCTCGGCATAAGGCGCCAGCAATGGATGCTAGCCCTCAGTGTTAGGGTGTAGGAATATGTTNCTATTTTCATGTCGGCGTGCATTGCAACCTTTACTGAAGGTCTTGGCACAGTAACAACATTGTTTACCATGTAATTACATCCATAGAGGTAAGCTCCACAGTAGACTTTATACAATCATTGGCTTGCATCGTCTTCAAGCATATGTGAATTCATACATTGTGATACCAGCCCAATGCTATGGTTTATAAGTAGGTATTGATTCTGCTCTCGGCGTAAGGCGCCAGCAATGGATGCTAGCCCTCAGTGTTAGGGTGTAGGAATATGTTGACGTTACTATCCCTAGGTCCAATTTACCAAATAAATTCACCTTCTTTGCGAGTTAACATATGACAGTTTTATTTTTGCTTAATGGGTTAACTTCTACATGAACACACGAGACAACTCTCCCCTCCCCCTAACTACGTAGGCTACGTAAGGCTTGACGCGGAGATTTGTGCCATGGGGAGCAAGGTTCGTTGCACTTCCTGTATGTTTCTACTTAGCTTGTCTCGAGGCGAAGGTTGATATCCCAGCCGGCGTCCTCGGGACTGCTCCTTCCCTCTGTGGATGGGCTGCGACGCCTGGCTGCATCAGTTCCTCGCTGACCGGTGTGGGCGTCTAGACGCCTGGTCTCGAACTCCTCCTCCCGGCTCCACTCCGCACTGCTCGTTTGACGACGGCCGACTGCCGTTGGCGTCTCGACGCCTTTCTCTCGGACTCGTCCCGGATCCACCCCGCACTCCGCGCTTCACCTCGGCCGACTGCCTCGTTCCTTCCTCTTCTCTCGTTTTTGTATGCTCGTTTGCCATATTAAACTCGCATCATCTCTGCACGTGTCCNCCTCTTCTCTCGTTTTTGTATGCTCGTTTGCCATATTAAACTCGCATCATCTCTGCACGTGTCCAGGCTGACCGCCGTGTCCCCTGGGTCGTAAAACACGTGTTCGGCGTTCCGGTGCACGTGGGTCCAGCGTCGTCCCTCGCTTCTGGCACCGATGTTTATTGTCCCGCTCTGTACGTGCTGGGACCCTTGGTGGTCCCTTGGTCGGCGCACGTGTTTCTTCCGCTGCCTCCGGATATCGCNTGCTGGGACCCTTGGTGGTCCCTTGGTCGGCGCACGTGTTTCTTCCGCTGCCTCCGGATATCGCATCGCTATTATTATGGCACGCTCGCCAAAAGCTCTCATCATTTATTGTGGCAGCTGGCTCGGGAGAGATGCCACTGCTGGTGTGAGCTTGCGTCCCCTTTGCAGCTGCGAGACGCAGCTGCTACGCCATGTGTTCATTCTGCGTGGGGATCCTGGCGTCATTCTTCGAGCACGCTTGCCCAACCCTTAATATTTATTGCGGTAGCCCGCCTGCGAATTTCGCCAGAGTGTGCCTTCTGACGAAGAAATATCTTTAGGGATNCCTTAATATTTATTGCGGTAGCCCGCCTGCGAATTTCGCCAGAGTGTGCCTTCTGACGAAGAAATATCTTTAGGGACGCGGGACGCGTCAATTGTACTAATGCACAGTGCTGACTCCTCAGTTGCGACTCCTTAGTGCTAACTCCTCAGTTGTGACTCCTCACATGTCTGTTTAACAACTGAGCGATTTTCTGTGGTTACATTAATTATATCACCATCCTGCTGGTCGAAGACGAAGTTATGTTATAATTCTCTATAGTCAGGTACAGGAAATAAGTATGTGCCTATTTTGCAAAGTGGGTTGAGTCCAATTTTTCTCAGCTCTAGATGATTTACTGAAACGAGGGTCCAACCCGAACCCTTGGAAACCATTTCTTCTTCCTCTTGGCATAACTTGTGTATATTATCGTCAACAGTGCTTTCTATTGCGCCTACATGATACACAGCTACATGCAAGATCTTGAAGGTTTGCACCATCTTCACGCAAAAAAAAACACGTACACCTATATTTTTCACAAGATTGACTCCTCACAGCCACCGACTACTCACAAGTGCAGTCTCCTTACAAGTTTACTGAAGTTCTTTTCACACTAGTAACGTGAGTATCTACTCGGTATAGNCCTCACAAGTGCAGTCTCCTTACAAGTTTACTGAAGTTCTTTTCACACTAGTAACGTGAGTATCTACTCGGTATAGCTGTTGCTCTTGACATATTTGATCAGTGAGATTTATACATTTTTATGCTTCAATTTATCCAAACATTTTATATAGTAGTTTAATCGCATCGCCATGCAGTTACATCTTCAACAGTTTCTTCCGGAGAAGTCTTATGCTCAGCTTGAACTCATTATCACACTTAAAGCAGACAAGTGACAAATAAGCCCTGCCAGCATTCTTCAAACTGACTACTGCCAGACCGACCCCTCACAAGACCGGCCCCTCATAATACCGACCCCAAACAGAACTCCTGCCGACTGACACTGCTGCAGAATGACTCCTGCAAGATGTTACTGATTTGCTGGTTCAATAACAACTAACCTATGGGGCATGAATATATCAATGTATATATGCAGATAATTCATCACTTTCATTGCATTGCATTTGCATGGTTGAGTATCAACCGTTTGTTATATGGTGCATTACCGATGCTGGTTGACAAGTTATTGCCCAACTAACTCTCGAACTATACGAACGGACGCTGTAAGAATCACCATCGATGCCGCACGCTCGTGAGCATACCCATGGCTGTAGATGTATCACCATCTGATCGGTACTCAAACCGGCGACACACTCGCCTTCATCTTCAATGCCCAGAAGCCTGTCTCCCTGTTTTCGAATCATTTCACGACCATTCGTCCATTGTACGAACTTTCCCTCTTGAATTCATTTTACGAAACACATTGTGAACAAATCATCTAATTGGAGGAACATTTCTTGTACTGCTCATTTAAGGAGCCCGGCTTACTCGCAGAAGGCACACTTGCATACATTTTAAATATAAAAAATATATATATTTTATGTAAAAATATGAGAGAACTCTGAGAAATCCCAATTGCATTATCGCGCGAGAAGTAATAGCATATAACTGTAAAACCCGCAGATGTCGCCGTCGATACATAAACAGATTTTATATATTGTTGATATATGTGTACGTATATAATACCTATTTATAAAATATACACGGAAATATAAATTATATATTAATTATTTTGTACATAATCATTTTAGATAATCCTACGAAAGTAATATAAAATAAACTGTATTTAATAAAACTTTGTTACGTTTAATGCATAAATCTTGTAACAAGGTACATATATCAGACATCACAGTCGATGAAAAACGAGTAGCTATTATTACAACCGTAACGAGTTAATCCCCACGCTGATGGTGTAGGACACTTGAAGGCGTGAAGCAAGCTTGTCGTAAAAGCGAGCGCCTGTATACATAATGTTCGCACAAGGATTACATATTTCAACCTCCTGTTGACTTCGTTCTCGAGAAGACGTACCTAGCTACACACATAGTGCATTTACCCGTCACAGCCCTCGCTGAAATACACTGGTGAACCATCTTTCCGTAAGAGTATGCGTATAAACTGCATATACATGCCATCCTCTACCCCACCTTACTCACCACTCGCACGTGCTTGTAAGTGCACCACGGGGTACCTCTGTCGGGGGCCATCATAGCATGATGAGCACGCCCGTCTTGGTAACAGTAATTTGCTTGCGAACCAGTTTTCATTTAGGACGTATTAGATAGGTAAGGTTTTACGTCTCGTCGATAGCAAGGTCAGAGCAAGTTACTCATAGAAGCAGAAATCGGTCATGGAGGTAACCAGCCTAGCATCCGCCTGGATTGATTTCGGGAAACCACGGGCAAACCGAAATCAGGAATGCCGGACCGNGGTAACCAGCCTAGCATCCGCCTGGATTGATTTCGGGAAACCACGGGCAAACCGAAATCAGGAATGCCGGACCGGGACTCGAACTCAAGTCCTCCCGAATGCGAGTCCAAAAGTTAGCCACTGCGCCATCTCGCTCGGTGACGTATTAGGAATGAAATCGCTAAATAAGGAATACATCCGAAGCCAGAGCTGCACAAGGTTAGCAAAGACACGAAAACGGTATAGCAAGGCCACGGTTAATAAACACCCATTTTNCGAAGCCAGAGCTGCACAAGGTTAGCAAAGACACGAAAACGGTATAGCAAGGCCACGGTTAATAAACACCCATTTTATGTTCCTTCTTAGTTTATTTTTACTTACGGTCCTCCTTTAATCCTTACATGGCTACACGTAAAAAAATAACACTATCACTGAACTGGCGATTGCAACTCACATATGCCAACCATACTAAACAGTATGGGAATCGTGCATGAATGGGTTTGTTTTTAAGCACTTAGAAAAACAGTTAAGTTACTTAATAATTTGTGTCAACCTCCTGAAGTTGGTCTACCTATTTGATTTGCTAACAAGTATTGTACGTATACCAATGATCTTGTGTAATTTTCGTTGATTTTTTAGAGATTTTTAAGTAATTTTCGTTCACTAAATTTACGAACATGTCATAATAGTGATCGTGTGACCACGGTTTAAGTCAACTGCCATGTTGTTTCGTTCATTTGGTTACCATGTCTAGAGTTGTTTCCGCAACAATCTTAACTTAACCCCTACATTTATTTGGAAATTATGTTTTTTTTTTATACACCTGGATGTGCTTTAGCAGCCCCAGCAGTGGCGGATTTACCAGCAGGCTGAGTAGGCTGGAGCCTAGGGCGGCAGATTTTAAGGGCGGCAAATTTGGGGCCAAGTTTTTTTTTTATGTCTTACAGAAATTAAATAGATTCATATTTATATACCTAAAGGTTATTAGGTCGACACAAACAATTCAACATGTAATAGGTTTCACCAATTAGATAATTTTTTCTACAATTTGCGTAGTCGCACTTGTTTGCGGCGCGGGAACGAGTGAAACGACATTTCGCTAAGTGTCTGGCCGAATTGACTGCACGAGCGCAGGAGTCTAAGTGGGGTCGTGCTGTTGTAGGCACACGCCACGTGGTGGCATTGAGTTCCAGAGAGATAGATATAGAGCGGCGGCCGGCGATACAAACGGGCAAGTCCCGTCCCGTATTTACTTTTTCTGGTTGTGTGCTGTAATTTTTCAAAGTGTTTCGTGGATTGTATGAATAACATCATAGCATAATATCACCGGTGCGTAGAAACTTACAGTAGGTAAGTAATCATAATATATTACAATAAATCATCTGTAACGTATCAGTAAGGCGTAATTAAACTTGATAAATAGCTGTCGCGGAAGCTATGCAAAGAAAATTCGATTTTTTTGTTATATCATACTTAAAAAAATATCTTGTACTTATGTTAGGTAATTATTCAATGTCTGAAGTCTGAACAAAGGATGTACGAGAAAAGAAACTCCCAATGTAATCTTTTTTATTTCAGTTCTTGGAATCCAAGAAATTATTAGAATGAGTGATGGGAGAATGCGACTTAGTGTAACTGAGTATAAAAAGAAGGCCAAAAAAAAAAAAAGAACAAGAACAGATTATCCGTAAAACGATAAAAATTGACAGTTTTTTGAAAAGTGGAAGTCGAAGTAGTGTTGAAAGACCAGGAACTTCAACAACATGCACTGACACAATACACTCTGGAAAAGATGAAACGGATTTGAACTCTGCGGACCAACAACAACAGTCATCTGTTGAACCATCTACTTTTGAAAAAACGGATATTTATATATTTGACGTAGAGGCGGTNAAGAAAATTCGATTTTTTTGTTATATCATACTTAAAAAAATATCTTGTACTTATGTTAGGTAATTATTCAATGTCTAAAGTCTGAACAAAGGATGTACGAGAAAAGAAACTCCCAATGTAATCTTTTTTATTTCAGTTCTTGGAATCCAAGAAATTATTAGAATGAATGATGGGAGAATGCGACTTAGTGTAGCTGAGTATAAAAAGAAGGCCAAAAAAAAAAAAAGAACAAGAACAGATTATCCGTAAAACGATAAAAATTGACAGTTTTTTGAAAAGTGGAAGTCGAAGTAGTGTTGAAAGACCAAGAACTTCAACAACATGCACTGACACAATACACTCTGGAAAAGATGAAACGGATTTGAACTCTGCGGCCCAACAACAACAGTCATCTGTTGAACCATCTACTTTTGAAAAAACGGATATTTATATATTTGACGTAGAGGCGGTAGAGGAATCATCAATAAGTATAACAATTGAAGATGCGTATCAGAATCAGACGTTAAGTAATGACCAAGTGCAAACAACGGTAAATATAAACAAAGATCCAGCTTTATGGGAAATCAACGATGCCTTAAGGGAGATTATCGCAAGGTACGGCTTCGATCAAAACAAGTCTTGTGACTTCTCTAAAAGTGAAAAAATATATGCTGATCAGCGTCAGGGAATGCCCGAAATTGGCTGATTTATTCTGAAAGTAAAAGATCTGTATATTGCATGCCCTGTTTGGCATTCGGTCCATTGGAGAATAAGACTCAGTTTGAGAACGAAGGATTTAATGACTGGAAAAATGCAGAACACCGAGTAGCTCAGCGTGAAAACTCTGAGCGTCATAAATCTAGTATCCTTAGTTTGAAAGTTAGAAGTGAGATTGATGGCTGACTCGATAATTTACTGCATGCCCAGATTGATAAAGAAATTACTTATTGGAGAAACTTTCTGAAGAGGGTTGTTGCCGTTGTGAAGCGACTGTATTCAAGAGGCCTCGCTTTCAGAGGAAAAATGAAAAGATCGGTGATCCGCATAACGGAATTTTGGAACTGTTAGCTGAATTCGATCCTTTTTTAGCCAGTCATATTGAACGATTTGGGAATCAAGGATCTGTAAGTACCAGTTACTTATCAAAGACCGTTTGCGATGAGTTTATTCTCTTTATGGATCATAAAGTCTTAAAACACATTGGAGACGAGATAAGAAGGGCGAAATATTTTTCCTAATCATCGATTCAACACCATATGGGGAGATTCAACACTAGATTCACAACATGTGGACCAACTTACCCTCGTCATTAGATACGTTTTGAAAACAGGCGAACCATGTGAAAGATTTCTCAAGTTTTTGCCCTCAGTGAGACATAAAGCTGAAGAAATGTTTTCTGCCATTATGTCGGATCTCAAAACACTGGGCATAAATATTGAATACTGTCGTGGACAATCATAAGATAATGCCGCGAACATGTCTGGTGTGTACAATGGTTTACAGGCTCAAATTCAAAGCCAAGCACCTTTTGCTTTTTTCGTTCCTTGCTCTGCCCACGCTGCTGAATCTTGCACAGAAGCTTGTCGCTTCTTAATGTTGCTTCAAGAAATCTACGTTTTTTTTTTTTTTTTTTTTTTTTTTTTTTTTTTTTTTNATTTCGACACAGCGCTGGCAAAAATTAATGACTGAAATCGGGAAAGGGAAAACACTAAAGAGAGTAAATCTGACACGTTGGTCAGCTAGAGAGGAAGCATGTAGAAGTTTGAGAGATTGTTGGCACGAAGTCCTTAAAACTTTGGAACCAATCAAGGATGATTGTACCGAAAAGCCTGTAACGCAAAACGAAGTGACGGTAATACTTTTGAATTTAGAAAAACTGGAAACGGCGGTAATGGTTGTTGTGTGGAATGTTTTTTTGGAAAAAATAAAGNAATACTTTTGAATTTAGAAAAACTGGAAACGGCGGTAATGGTTGTTGTGTGGAATGTTTTTTTGGAAAAAATAAAGAAAGTGAATGTTCAAATTCAGGCTTCTACCGTAGATTTGATCACTGTTGCCGATCTTTACGATTCTATTTGCAAGTTTTTCGTAGCTGAACAAGAAAATTTTAAGTATTTCGAACAAAAGGCGATGGAATTAATCGTGTCTAAGCAGTATACAAAAGATATGGGAAAAAGACAACCGAAAAGGAAAAAAAAATTATGATGAAACACCCGATGAAGAAATGAAAATGACTGCGAGTGATACTTTCAGGGTTAACACATTTCTCGTCCTCATTNATTCAGGCTTCTACCGTAGATTTGATCACTGTTGCCGATCTTTACGATTCTATTTGCAAGTTTTTCGTAGCTGAACAAGAAAATTTTAAGTATTTCGAACAAAAGGCGATGGAATTAANTACGATTCTATTTGCAAGTTTTTCGTAGCTGAACAAGAAAATTTTAAGTATTTCGAACAAAAGGCGATGGAATTAAGCGTATCGAAGCAGTATACAAAAGACATGGGAAAAAGACAACCGAAAAGGAAAAAAAATTATGATGAAACACCCGATGAAGAAATGAAAATGACTGCGAGTGATACTTTCAGGATTAACACATTTCTCGTCCTCATTAATAGACTCGTATCCGAATTAGAAAATGGCAGGAGGCCTTTAACAGGTTCAATGAAAAGTTTTCATTTCTGACCAAAATGAGTGAATTGTCATCATCAACCCTTACGGAGAAAGCCCTTTTCTTGGAAGAAATGTATCCCAATTATTTAGAGGCTGACTTAGTTCAAGAATGCATACATTTTCAATGCCACCTTTCTTCTGAAAGAATTTTGGTAAAACCAGATTCTGGATCATTGAAAAGTCTATCTTCGTTCCTGCGAAAACAGAATTTGCAAAACGTTTATCCAAACTTGGATATAGCAGTTCGCATGGCTCTATGTACACCAGCGACAAATTGTTCGGGTGAGAGAAGCTTTTCTTGCTTAAAACGGGTGAAAAATTATCTAAGATCTACCTTAAGCCAAGAAAAGCTAAACGCCTTAGCTCTTTTGTGCATAGAGTCAGAACTAATAAACAAGATTTCATACGACGATATAATTAATGATTTTGCCAATAGAAAATCGCGCAAAAAGGTATTGTAAAACTTTCATAACTTAATTAATTGAATTTCATAGACATCATCAGCCGGATTATTACCAGATAATTGAATATGTTGTTTTTAAACTGTAAGTAAGCGCAATAAAAATAATTTAATTACGTTTACCGAATGTACATTNTATTATCCGATAATTGAATATGTTGTTTTTAAACTGTAAGTAAGCGCAATAAAAATAATTTCATTACGTTTACCGAATGTACATTATTGTGTAAGTAGTATTGAGGCATACCTTACCCCGCCTTATTAGTAGTACATGATTGAGCTTTTATTAGCTCAGAAATATACCCAAAAACTATTTCTTGTACAATATTAACTAAATCGTTGGGTTGTAAAAATAATCTAGAAACTGTGGGAAAAAGGTGGTGTAATTAGGACGATAGTGCACAAATCATAAAGTTACAATTTAATTGACAAAAAAATGTTATTAATATGATTGTGAACTAGGGTATCCAATTGTAGAGGTCGGGAGGGGCGGCAAAATTTGAATAGCCTACTGGCGGCAAATCTGTAAATCCGCCACTGAGCCCCAGTATTTAAAATGGACATTAACACCACATTTTCTTCGCATTATTGTTGTATCGTACCATGGTGCACCACTAATGAAATAACATCATTGCTTTCATTTGTGTAAATTAAATGTTTTCGTCTGCAATACCAAGTAACCGTAGTGCATTCAAGATGGATCAATGTGCTTATTTCCTGGTAAAACCCGTAGACGTAACAACTAAACCGATTCTCTTTTGTTTGCTTTTAACATACACTTATTCCATGATTACGTTAACGTGAATATATATTTGGCACGAGTTACAAAGTTCCCGTCTACGCCGACCCCGAGGTGGATATTCCCGGAACACTGTTTCCTGACCTTACATTAAAAAAAAAGCAAAGCTAAGAACGCTTCTCTCTTTTTTGATGCGGATGTGGGGAGCTTAGCTGCTATGTCAGACGAAAGAGAAACATAACACGTATTCAAATGTTGGTAATTATATGTACTTAAAAAACAAGAGTTCATGATTTATGATTAAAACGGAGAACACATCTAAAATCCAATGAACTTGAGTCCTCAACTAAAGACTTCTTTCACTTTATATAAACAAATATTAATATAAGAGCATTAAATTCTACTTAATCTTGCTTGTGATCAAAATAAATTTTCAATAAACATATTTTTAATAACTTCTTAATACGGTAAATGTTTTATCTAACTGAATAAACAATTATATTTTCTCGGTATTCTCTCGTTTCCCACGCACTTGTGTTCCGGCGCTGCTCCATACTCACATCGCTTCGCCCTCGTCGGCTCTCAGACCTCGATGTTAAGCGCCGTCCAAATCTCTTCATTCACTCTTCATACATATTTTCTACGTATTATTTTCTAATTTTTGAAATAATAATATTAATATTTAATGGTTTTGCTAACCCTTTCTTATACACTTAATTTTACTGTTTCAGGTGTTGCTATACTTAAGTCGGTACAATACTTGTTTCGTTGTCACAATATGTTTCGGCTTCAGCTATATGAATCAATTATGACCTATACAAGTAAGACTATTTGCGAATTATTTACCCACCGGTTCCATCATTGATCATTACAGACAAAAATTACCTATGCGCGCGTAATTGTACATAGTTGCATTCACTGGTTCACAACACCTAAGGCAGACGTAATATTTTTTTATGTGAAAAAAGTAATGAAACATTAATTAAAATATAATTTACTTTCTCCGGCTTAGAAGCAAACATAGAGTTTATATTTGAAAAAAAATTGATTCTATACAGTTGAGACAATGCGACATGAGATTCATTGTCTGCTCGCGATGGAAAGCTTTGATCCGTTCACGCAAAATGATGAAATGTAATTTTTAATTTTTGAAATATACATGCCATACTTTGTGGATACGTCAAAGTTTAAACGGAATTCCTTGTTAAAAAGGCACATTGTTTTATTATTTAACACGTATCTTGCGCAGTGGTGGATTTAAGAGTGGGGCGGATGGGGCGAAAACTCCCCCCAACTCCCTAAGGGCACGAAAAAAATTGTGTTTTTTATAGAGTATTTCCTGGGATTAAAATGTGTATAATAAAAATAATACACAGTTGCAAATAAATATTTGGAAGCTAATCACTATGTGCATTTAGGTACGCACACACAAACACGTATATTATAAACACAGAAGGGCTCACTTAGACCCATTTAAAATTTTATCACTTCGCAATTCTCTCCGCTAAGAATTTTGAATGAATTTACTAAGCTTTAAGATTCAATAGTGACAATACAATCAGGTAAGTCACCAAAGCAGCATGTACATGTGAGTCTGCATGTATGTTTCTACAACAGTTTTAACACCAGCAATGCAACAGAATTGGGGTATTCCACTATTCACTCGAGGATGGATCTTTCTTCCTATGATGTGTTCTTTATGCTTGTTGATTTAAAGCATTTACTTTTAGAAAAAGCCTCTTGACTCTTAGCATGTAGTGTAGGAGTAGCATCACAATTATTAATGTAAAACTAATTCCCAACTTGAATAATATTAATTTCATGAATAAAACTCATTAGCATGCAAAAGAAGGGCATGGGGTCGGTTAAAAAATATTTACTCGTTTAAGAATTCAATTCACTTAAAACATTTTTATATAATAATATTTTCACCGAAAAATAAAATCTCCATGTATGAAAAGTAAAATTATTTTAATTGTTAAAGTTGTTGTTAATAAAATGTGATACACTCCGAACTGGTTTAGAACAATATTCCTGTGTAAAAAAAAAAAGTGGCTTTAATGGATACATATATAGTAGGTCTCCTAACAACACAATAGCAGTTCAAACATTACAACATATTTCAACAAAAAATCGAACGCAAGACAGCGCCACTTACTACTCATTATATATGCATTTTTTTCTTTGTCCTAACAGTTTGGCATTAATAATGTTGCGACGCTAACGCTCTCTGCGTCAGATGTCTGCAGTATTCCCAACTCTCCGAGATGGCTTCCTCCTTGCTCGACTTGGCTCCCCTCATATTTCCTCCCCTGTTCACCCTCTCCTGGTCCCNTCCCTAAATGCGTTACACTTTTTTGGTAATGGAGCAGTTTATATAATTTGCTGCACACTCTGTGCCGCTCCTATGCAGTGAGGTAGTCTTTATTCTAAATTGTGGTTTTGGTCGCCAGTAGAAATTTGGTTTCAGTCAAACTGAATTTCTTGCTTAGCTGTGTGTTGCCAGATGTTTAACGTGTAGTGTTTGTCTGGTTTGCTACCCATGAATGTTTGCTATTGCATTTTGCCTTGCGTCCTACGACTTACCGTTAGGCATAGTTAAATTTTCAATGTTTCGTTCTTTACATTTTTAATCTTTGGAACTTTGGGTACGGTCGTTTGACTGCTTCCAACGTTCATTCAATTCTAATGTAATATTTTATTAACGTTTTAGTGTGTACCTTTATTATTTGGAGGCTCTACTGGGATTAGGCTGACTTCCTTTTCTTTAATTGCTCACGTTAATGATTTATGTCANCTTTATTATTTGGAGGCTCTACTGGGATTAGGCTGACTTCCTTTTCTTTAATTGCTCACGTTAATGATTTATGTCAACTTCATTATAATACGCAATTTTTAAAGGTTTTATAATTACTGTACCTTTTATTAAAGGAGGTTTTACTGTGCTTTAGGCTACCCTCCCTTTTAGTAATTACTTGCGCTTATTATGNCTGTACCTTTTATTAAAGGAGGTTTTACTGTGCTTTAGGCTACCCTCCCTTTTAGTAATTACTTGCGCTTATTATGCTAGTCGGTATTATCGAGATACGTAAAGATTAAAAGGGTTGTCCATCATTCTATTCAACAGTAATTTTTCGTATCATGTTTTAAAATTAATATTAATTTTTGTGAGCAATTTATTATATGGTATTACGTCTTTTTGTTACACGTTTTTTATAATCTTTTATTATTGTATAATTATTTGGAATCAAAAAATACTTGTAAAATTAGTTTCCAAATATTGTAAAGCTTTAATTGCTATTTCATACGGCGCTGTCAATGTTTATACAAATATTTTCTGAGAAAATACAAGCTCTTAAACTTTGCCCAGTGTGCATAATTATTTGTGTTTGTCAGAAAGTAAGGTACTAAAGTAAGTTGTATTTCCACGTGAAAATACGACGCATTAGGAGAGCGTGCACTTTTTTATTTGTCTTTGGTTAACACACGGCAGCGANTATTTCCACGTGAAAATACGACGCATTAGGAGAGCGTGCACTTTTTTATTTGTCTTTGGTTAACACACGGCAGCGACATTACGTATTTTCCGCCTGCAATACATGTAAAACGAGGTAATATGCCGCTTGGAAACACTTGTAAACTATAGAAAGTTTCTACGCTGACTTTTTAAAACACGACAGTGGCATTATTAAATCAAGCATTTTACTTTTAACGACAAATGGAAAGGAGGTAGAGGACGTTTATAAAAAACATTGCGAGTGCATACCTGCATTAATCTCCTGCCTCTTGCTTCCATTAATGTTACAATCGCAATCCAAAAAAAAAAAATGTCCAAAAAGTAGCGTATGCCAACAACAGTAGCAAAATAAATACAAAAAAGTGTCAAAAATATAAAGCCAAATCGTAGTCAGTAAAGAAAAGGCAAAAAACCAACTTATTTTAACAATATAAGTCAACAACGTTAGTACCAAGCGAACTACTCACGAAGTTCAAAAGGAGGGTAAAAGGCGGAGTTGTATTTTTTTCGCCACACGCGCCCAAAAGTGCCGACATTGGAATGAGGCTGCTGCCACCACACAACAGAGATATGCCACAGTGCGGCGTGGAATGTGCCGGGCTGCGCATGTGTATCTCAGCAGACAAGGTCAGTGCGGGAAAGAAAACTGCACCAGCGGAGGCGGCGCTGTAGAACAGCTGTCAGATCAACGGCCTTGCTCGCGCGCTGCACGTTAGTACCAGTAAATTCATTAGAATCAACTTCACCCCCACCCCCTCCATTTTTTCTATGCGATGCACATTGCTTGAGAGTAGAATTCATACAGCCCATGTTCTTTTTTTCAAATTTTGCTGCTTTCAAATGTGTTTTAATAGATATTCGCAACAAGTTTTTTTTTTGATTAAGTTTATTTTTATTTTCACGGTTCTCGAAAATCTGTCAGTACGAACGAGGTGTCAGTATTAAACGGGAGCCGTACCAATGAGATTAGATTGCATTGTACTTATATTAATAATTTGTATTTTCTCAGCAAATTTAGGAATGAAATGTGCATAATGAGAGAACATACCAAAAACTCTGCGAAGACAATGAGTATTTGTAGGTCCAGGCAAACTACGTAGACATTGCAGGATCAGGTCTAACAGATTTATGACTTATTATGTATCCCAACAGATTAATAGTTTTCAGTGAGATAGAAGGCTTCTTCTATTTCAAAGTGAGGTTATACTTAAAAACTGTTGCCAAAAATTATCGTACATTTTTATAATGTTCTTGCTGATCTTGACTACAAATAATAAAGGAATCCCTAATATATTTATATCTGTTAACCTCTGCACTAACAGCTTTGAATTTACAATATTTTGACAATCGTTTAAGAGATTCCACATACTTGTCAATAATTGTATCGTAGGTTATCGATGCCTAGTTTTAAGTTTATATCATGCAAAAACTTCATTCGCCAGTTTTACATGAATGCTGTTTAGTACAATTAAAGCATAATTTTAATTAATGCATTCGCTTGTATGTTCAAATGCAGAAAAATATATATAATTCGCTAATACCTTCAGTTTATCAGCTTCTCGTGTTTCTGAAGCAGAAACGAAGTTCTGAAAAGTGTGAAGCCAGTGCTTCCAATCTTGAGCAGCACTATCTTCATTTGGGTCTAGATTGAATCTTTCAGGGCGCAGAATTCGATCCATAGTTAAAGTTTTGTTATTTGTAGTAAATTTTTATGGAACAGAAGAAACCGAATAACCTGAATAAAGCTTCATTACACATTATTAAGGCACACTGAAATCAAACATTATATTTTATATCAGTAAACAGTTTTTGTCTTGTGACAAAGAGATATAAACATTATTTTCTATTACATTCTCCCTACGTAGGTGATGTAGGGTGTCAGGTAAAAAGGAGGTTTTCGAACATTCGAACTTCGTCTGAAAGGCTCAATAAGGGTAGCAGTGTCACACCCTTGCCTGATGTTGCCTGTCAGCAGGCAACCAGCAACACTCCAGCACATCCCTAGTTAATCAGGTGTTTACTTCCCAATCATCAAACACCTAGCAACATAAGGCAACAAATGTGGATGCAGGCCACATAGAAAGAGTATATGTCTT
>NQII01000225.1:656996-710045 GCA_002778355.1 Clitarchus hookeri | reverse complement strand
ATGACCTTTTTTCTTTTTTTCCTCGCTCATCCCTAGTGGTAGCTAATTAAAATATCAGCGAGATCCATTCAACCAGAGTTGTTCTCCTGCCAATCTACTGGCCAACAAATTCTGGTCCTCCTACCAAGGTGCTTTCCACTTCTTCAAGCCTTCGCTGCCTTATGCATTCACCTTACGCTTCTACACTATTGAGAGCATCGTATTGCCATGTGCTGGCCCACCTGCATCATACCATTCGCACAGCATGTAAGGGGTTACCCTCTCTCTGTGTGCTCTACTTATCCGTGCCCTCGTCACCTTGGCAATTAAGGTCTGCCTTTCAGGCATATCCGGGTATACACTGAATGTGCGTGTATGAATTGGGATGTGAATAAATCACTCATATCTATTCGAAGTGTACTCATCACTCAAATCCCGGTTTATCTGCCCCTGCTCCTGCAGTTCCCCCCTTTGATATCATCCATGAACCATACTTTCAAAACTAAGCTTATTTTTCGCCCTCTTGACAGCTGTCCAGTGATCATTCTCATTGCTGAGGACTGGGTTACCAGAGATAGTGCTGCCTTGTCAGTCACTAAGGGAACAGAGTGCAAGGACTCTCGACTATTTTTATGGGAAATCTGGGATCCAGCAGTTGTGGTTCCCTCCTCCACTACTTGGAAAGGAGCTACGAGCTACGAGCAATCTACCCCTTAGCAATCTACCCCTGACAACTTTCAATATGAGGAACACCCAAGGAGGGCGCAATACTATCAGTGTATCTGACAGAAGTATGTGTGTTTTTGATAACCAGTGTGTGTTAACATGCCATCTACAAACCTATATCATCCCATTCATAAACACCTGTTTCAGCTATTGCATGAATAAGTGAACATAAAGATCNGCCATCTACAAACCTATATCATCCCATTCATAAACACCTGTTTCAGCTATTGCATGAATAAGTGAACATAAAGATCATGGAAGTTCTTTTCTGTTCAGACTCCATACTGTTCAGCTGAGAGCCTAATGGATCTCGCCTGTGTTCTTTGTCTAAAAGACTGTAAGCCATACGCTGCAACACTATTCATTTCCCATGAAGTCCATCATCATAATCACAAGTCACCATGCTTGCATGCCCGTGCAGGTCACCTAGCTCTTCAGGGCTTGCCCTCGACTCACAATTCCTAATGAATATATGTAGTGCACGTGCTTGGCCACTAAGCCACCTTGCTATTCAGGCATCCAGGGTGGGATAGATACAGTTTAGGAGTAAATCCATATGTTTGTTTACNTTTTTCAGGAATGGGCACATTGTTAATCCCACAGCCCTTCAGGTTCCTCACATTAAGCTCACATTGGAAACCGCTCTTTACCTCAGTCTGGGTGGTTCGCTACCAGCGATACTGCCTACTGTATACTATATTTTCTCCTAAGCACACGCTAGGCCACTTTGTTCCTATCCACGACCAAGCCTGAGTCTGAAGTTTTACTTTGACATGTGCTCCACCACAGAGCAGGGAGACTAAAGGCTGCAAAAATTGCAGTTACACAGGCTAGACATACTGAAGAGCAGGAAGACAGTTGTTAGAGAGTGTATTCATGGCTACAAGAGGAGGCCGCCCGACAGCATACCTGCATCACTACCTCAACCAGTGTGTAGCAACAGCCGCAAGGAACCAGCAGGTAGAATTTCACAACAGTATACCACTTAAGCTGCTTCACTGTTTCGTGGGCCATATCACCATTGCCACCAACTACACCTACACTATTTACCACACCCACCAGATCTACTTTTGCTGCTTCCATAATGCCAAGTTACCTCCCCTTCACACCTGCCACCCTCAAAACCAAACACCAGCAGCAGGCCAGAAGACTTTGTACTTTCTCGGGTAATGACTCGGCCCACACTCATCTGTGCACTTTTCCAGCCCAAGCACCTAGTGGTAGAGCTCCCACTGAAGGTACCCTGTTGCTAATAAGTGCTCCTTGCTTCCAGGCTTCTAAAGGAGGAGCTCAACCAATACCAGAAACCAGGTTGCATGTCAATGTTTNCTGAAGGTACCCTGTTGCTAATAAGTGCTCCTTGCTTCCAGGCTTCTAAAGGAGGAGCTCAACCAATACCAGAAACCAGGTTGCATGTCAATGTTTGGGTTTATATGTGGTACAAAATTAAGAGCTCTTAACATTATATGAGCAGACTTGAAGTATTTTCACTAAATAATGTAAACAGAAACATTTTGTATCTGACAAATGNTTGGGTTTATATGTGGTACAAAATTAAGAGCTCTTAACATTATATGAGCAGACTTGAAGTATTTTCACTAAATAATGCAAACAGAAACATTTTGTATCTGACAAATGTGTGTGTGTTTTTGATAGCCAGTGTGTGTTAACATGCCATATACAAAACCAACATCATCCCATTTGTAAACACCCGTATAAGTTATTGAATGAATAAGTGAACATGAAGGTAATTTTGGCAGTTCTGATAGCTCTGTCGATGCACAGCAGATCGCGAAGAAATACGTGGGCAGGAAATGTTCTAATAAAAATTACATATAAGGCATATGATGTTATATGGTCATATTAAAGATGNAACATGAAGGTAATTTTGGCAGTTCTGATAGCTCTGTCGATGCACAGCAGATCGCGAAGAAATACGTGGGCAGGAAAGTTCTAATAAAAATTACATATAAGGCATATGATGTTATATGGTCATATTAAAGATGTAACTAAGTTTAAAGGCTATTAATGGTAAAATGAGCACTTTTTGAAGACCCCTCATTTGGAATAATAGTATAAAATTTTTTTATTGTAGCCTTAGACGTTAACTTTTGAGTCCGGTTAAATANTTACATATAAGGCATATGATGTTATATGGTCATATTAAAGATGTAACTAAGTGTAAAGGCTATTAATGGTAAAATGAGCACTTTTTGAAGACCCCTCATTTGGAATAATAGTATAAAAATTTTTTATTGTAGCCTTAGACGTTAACTTTTGAGTCCGGTTAAATGTATACAATATGTTTTATACTTACATGGCAATATTTATTTTAAAAAGTGGTGGGAGGATAAAAAATGGCTGATATCAAAAAAGTAACTGGGGCTTCAAAGGTGCTCACTTTTTAATGAACAGCCCACAACTAACTCAACTTCATGCTAAATTAGTAATATGTTGGTGTATCAAATTAAATGCAATTTAAATGGTGTATATTAATTTACTATTTGAAATGGTTTATGTTTTGCTTTCTAGCTGGCATCGTTGCGACTGTTTGCATTTATTGTAAGAAATAAGCAAAGTGCTGTGTTGAGTGTACAGAGAAGTAAAAATGTTTCATATCCATGTTACAAAAGTAATGTTTCTGTTGTACCTAATGCTAAAATTGTTGTTTGAATATGCTTGTTTTGAAATTTATAAAATATCTTATTGTCACTTTATTTTATTCCTTATTAAATTCCAAAGCATTTTTGTGAACAACAGGCATCAAGGTTAATTCCTTTCTTTCATGTATGGTTTAGTGGAGTTGAAACAGATTTTTTAATCATTGGTAATTTCCGGTAGCACATATTGTATTTAGGTTTAAGGTTATCCTTACCGAGATACTCAATGTACCCTTACAAAAAGTGACACGTGATATTTATCACTTTCTTTTTTAAACAAATTTAAATTTGAGCAAGTGTTTTTCATATAACTTTTTTATATCATAATAACGATGAAAAGAATGACGAAATATAGCCAACAATTTATACAAAGTGTGGGGCTTAATTTCTTATTGGCGTTTTTCTTGGTATTTAGTTTCTCGTGTAAGTAATTTTCGCTTGGTAAATAAGTTTGCTCGTGCCCTAGAACAATAGTAATGTCCAAGCTGCTATTGCATAATAACCACATACACCATCCCATTAAGGGTGTGGAATCCTTTATAAATTTGCTAATTATTGTGTATTTTTGTTCTCGATCTTATGTTAGTACACTATAACATCTTAACTGAGTACTTAAAAGTTCAGTTATATGTTTTTTTAAACACGTTGTTAAGGAATAGTTAATTTTTTGTTGTCCATTTGTTTTCAGTCGCTCCATGATATTAGGATAATTTCACGTGTAAAACCTCCCTTTTTTAAACTAACTTGATTGTATTCAATGCTTTAACGTTCCTTATTTTTTTGTTTTTCATTTGTAACCCTCCGAAGACGGTTTTATTCTGTACTCCTCGAAACTGAAGACTTCGACGCGCATTTGAAATTACTACTACAAACAAACGAAAGGGAGCGCAAAGAGGGAAAACCCATAGATTAAATTACTGACTTGGGTATCTAGTTAAAAATAATAGGTGGTGAAAATTTAACCGAACAACAGATTTTTAGCAAAAAAGCTAGTGGAAAGTGGTGCCCTCCTCACTCTGTGGTAACTGTCCGAACTTCGTGAAGGCCTTGCGTGTAAGTATTCCCGGCGGAGAGGAGGAGGTGGTGACTGAGAGTGCGCAGGAAGTAAACATCAAGGACCAGTTTCGGGAATAGGAGGAGGTTGGGGTGGGGGTAAGCCCTGCCGTGGCCAGGAGCCTAGCAGTTCTCGGAAATGAAATGACGACTGACAGTTAGGGTTGCCAACCATACTATAATATATAGTATTGTACTATATTTTGGTCCGGTGTACTATTCACTGTTGAAGAAATATATAGTACACAAAAATACTATATTTCGGTCAGACCTTACAATGTGCTTCGGGTTGGCCAGTTCTACTATATTAGTTTTAATTTTTATTAAATAGCAACACCACTCAGCAAACTTTATGAACGCACCTTATGACTTTGCTTCGACTGACGCGTTGTGCGTGTTTCCGAACGTAAGAACTGTCGCTGTCAATGTCAAAGGTTTGTTTTTACCGCGTTTTTACTCATCTGTGGTGTGGTTTTGTTTTGGTCACCAAAAATTGCTTAACAAGAAATAAATAATAATAAATTGTTAAAATAAACAATGGAAGGCGAAAGTGATAGTGAAAGTGCGCTGTTGTTAACCCCTATTAAAAAGCGGAAAGTCCATAAAAGAGAAATAGAGCCAGTCTCACCTTGATAAAAAATGAGCTTCTCATTTACCTTAATTTACAATTTAAGTGCAATAAAGCATTTTATACTTTTATTATGAATAAAAAAATTTTAAAGAGTGCACAAAGTACAAAAAATATATAGTTTTTGTAAATCAGTAATAAATTTGGTGTTTAATAAGCATACCTTACACTTTTGTTAACCTTTTTCCTTAAAATATTATATTTTCTTTCAGTGTACTATATTTTTTATATCTTGGTCTGAAAAATACTACATTTCCCCGGAAAACAGTTGGTGACCCTTCTGACAATGGAAAACAGTTGGTGACCCTTCTGACAATAAAAACTCTATACATCCATTCTTCAGCTAATTCGCTATACATAAATGTCGTCGGAAGGAATTGCAGTACTAAAACTCTATATAACTGTTTTTTTAATAATGATAAAACATGTTTGTGCCCAAACTAACGTTTTCATTCCTAAAAGACAATCCCAAAAGTTCAAAGCTTAGCGAATTTTTTTCCAAACAAAAATTAATGTTATATATTCTAAATATACGAGTATGTAGAAGTACTTTCAACTTCTCCCATGCACAAAAATTTTTATATAGCTATTTGACCCAGTATTCTTAGATAACGAGTAATGTTACAGATTACTAGAATTTAAATTAAAAATATAGATAATTGGACCGAATATAACTATGGCGACTGAACAATCAAAGATTGATTCGGAGTTGCGTGTTGATGCGCTACCAACACATACAACATAATTTATAAAAATTCGTCAAGTATACAACACTGATTTTGGAAAATATAATTTTTTGTTATGACGTAAATATTACACAGTCTATATTTTCGTTGTATGAATTTAACAGCAAAACGGTAGCTAATTTGTTACACGTCTGTTCACATGCTGCGCACAAATACCGCACAGACTGAACTATTCCTACAAAAGAGATCGGTGAGAACGATACATTTTTGGCTACCAAGTACACGAGTTTATTATAGATATTTTAGTTGTATAACGCATGCTTTAACTGCAAAACCTCGGAGATATAGCGAGTGTGCAATGGTTGTAATAAATAATCAGTAAGGCTTTTCAATACAGCTAAATGAGTAGGTAACATGCAGGCTGATGTCGGTTGTGTAATGACAGTTGCCTTTTACTTTCTTCATACCCACCAAAAATATTTTTCAAATTTAATTTGTTATTATTAAAATATAATTATTGATAGACCTATTTCAACCTTTTTTTTTAACGCAATGCGATAAAATAGGTAATTTTATTCATGTAAACATTTCAGAATTTCTAAAAATATTCAAAAATTTGGTTTTGTGATATTTATTAGGAAATTCCAAACTATAATATACTGTAACAATGTTTCTTCGTTCCGTTTTCATTTTTGTTATATTTCAGTCACATAGTCTCTTATAAGTATTATGCACTCATAAACTTCAACTATGTAAAACACTAATGGATTTACTCAAAAGTCCCCCCCTCCCCCCTTTTTTTAACAGATCCTTCGCAAAACTGTCTGCAAATGGAAATCCATGTGATTTGGTTTTTTATAAGGTATGCTTCTCCACATCTTATATGAAGGGTTCTAAATCTGCAAACATTGCCAAGCCCATGCGGGTGTTATCTCACAGCTACGGCAAATAGCCGTATGTGTGCATTGGTCGATCGACATCATAGTACTACAAAGCGGCGACGCAGCGGCACCGGAGATACGTGTGCACCGACACTGCTTCATTTCAGCTAGCCAACGATGCTGTTGTGTACCAAGCAGAGGTAGTTGTAACGCTACAGAGTGATTCATAGCAACCGAGCTGTGCAGNGCCAACGATGCTGTTGTGTACCAAGCAGAGGTAGTTGTAACGCTACAGAGTGATTCATAGCAACCGAGCTGTGCAGGATTACCTGAGAAGCGACCTCGGTGACGCGTCACTTGGCCTTCGCCTGCTCTACCTGCTCGTTTTTGTGGTCGATGCAGCATCATTCCAAAGCTGACGTTATTTTAAACAATGTATGAATAATGATGAAAGTCTTTATGAAAATACCGTATCGTAAGTTAACTTGACATCTTTATCATAAAAACTTACTATTTAATAGAAAAGTTGTACAAAAGTTTCAAGAAAACTTTTTTTAGTTTTCATATAGCCTATATAAAACAATTTACAGTGTTGTTTTTATGTTATAGAGTTGCATGTTATTGCATAATTGTGAATTTCGTTTAAAAAATGCCTAAGATTAGAACGTGATCGTCAATAAGTTGTACAAAAATTAATAACATTCATTTCACGCGCCACTAGTGGTCCGTTGACCACAGTTTGACGACCACTGCGCTGTATTTAAGGGAGGTGAGGTGGAAAGCAAAGGATATTCGTAAGTTACTGACTAAAACAATTGTATGTATTATAATTATCACTCTTCGCTTCGAACTGCATGTGTATAGCTAATAAAATTGAGTATTTTTTAAATGATGTTCGAAAATATTTTTTTTATTTTTTATTATTTCAATTAATTGCATTCTTGACAAGATTTTTCCCCCCAGTCAGTTACATTAATGCCCAATAATTTCAGTGTCTAAAAAAAATTATTATTTAAAACATGAAATATTTTTTTTTTTTTTTTTTGGGAATTATTTAAGGAAGAGTTAAATTTTGTCTCAATCATTCAAACATTTGGCAGTGGTGTTCACGCAATCAGTATACACAGCGATTTACTGAGATAGTACAGCTGGAGCAACATAAACGCATGTTGACTATTTCTTTCATTTATTAACCAGTGGCCGACTACACTACATCGTAATACCCTCGATTGAAGTAGTGTTATTCACTGTTACTGATGTCCTTTTTGAACATTGATAGGAATGTGCAAACTACTGTAAAGTAAATCAAGTTGAAGCTGGTTGAGGGTAACAAAACAAGGTTGAAACAGTCTGTTGTCAATTCAAGTTATTTTAGATTACGTACTTTTTCTCGGTAATAAAATGTGAATGCATATTTTACACTACCCTGGGTATATCTAAGCCACAATCACCTTTAAACGCAGTTTATCGTATAATGCATTTTTCACCAGCCTATACAGACATTGGACTTATTGGAAATAACTTGTCAATAACGGTTGAAATTTTTGACATCTACTTCTGCATGGTCACCAATCAGGATGTTTATGTGACGACCTGCTGTAATTACAATGCAATTTGTCGCTACGATTTTTACTTCTCTGGTCGCTGAATAGCCTCAAAAGATTTTGTATTCAGTCTATAATTTTTTATTTATTAATATATTAAAGTAAAATATTAGAAAAATTAAATAGGTTTTTTTTTTTCTCCGGGCTTGCGTTATTGGCGGGAGAACAGGGAAGATTCTTCACTTCGGTGTTAAGAACAATTTTTTTTTTTTACGTGTGTTCCACGGCAGCAAAACAACACACGTGCAACCAGAATTATTTTTGTTCATCATCCGGAATGGAGCAAACTATTGTTGTGGAAGGTCTTCAGCATTTTTTTTCTTAACATAGTATATGGGTGAAGTTCCTAACAGGTGATGGAGACTCCAGTGTTATTGCGAAAGCTAGGGAGAGGGCTCCTTTTGGAGACAAAATGAAGAAAATAGAGTATGCAAATCACATCGTGTGAGAATACACCTCGGAATTGTACACCCTAGCCTCAAAGACCACTTCTAAATTAGAGAGGTAGCAAAAAATTATTAGATTAGACAAAGAATTCCTCGCCTCACAGCTGCAGTTCGTGGAGCCTGTAGAAATTCCGAAGGAAATGTTGATAAGCTTCGGAAATATCTAAGAAACGGCCCCGGCCATGTTTTCGGTGACCATTTGTCCTGTTGTTCATCATACTACTCTCAACAATATGAAACTGTAAATAAGGTGCCATACTTAGAGAAGGCGAGCAATCTACCCCTTAGCAAGGGGAAAATACCAACGCAAAAAAAGAAGAAGAGAAAGATTGACGAAACAACTGGTGACACTGGGTATGGTCCAAATGATGCAAAACCTGATTTAGCTCCCAATGATCTTCAAAGCCAGATGAACACAATTTTAGGGAAACTGCAGGGAGAACCTGGTTCTCTGACGCTACGTTCCACATTAGAACGAGCTACCGTTGGACAGCGTGAAAATCCACTGTGGATGCAGGCAAGACAGCAGAGACTAACTGCAGCACGACTCGGGGTTATCTGTTGTATGAGGAATGTTACATCTTGCCACAATGTTGTAAAAAATATGGTTTGTGGAACCGAACNAACGAGCTACCGTTGGACAGCGTGGAAATCCACTGTGGATGCAGGCAAGACAGCAGAGACTAACTGCAGCACGATTCGGGGTTATCTGTTGTATGAGGAATGTTACATCTTGCCACAATGTTGTAAAAAATATGGTTTGTGGAACCGAACNCTCGGGGTTATCTGTTGTATGAGGAATGTTACATCTTGCCACAATGTTGTAAAAAATATGGTTTGTGGAACCGAACTCTATTCACCAGCTATTATTTATGGTCGATTTCACGAAAAAAAGCCATATCCGCCAACGAGAAAGAGAAGCAGACAACTGTAGCTCCTTGTGGCNTTTATGGTCGATTTCACGAAAAAAAGCCATATCCGCCAACGAGAAAGAGAAGCAGACAACTGTAGCTCCTTGTGGCGTTTTTGTTCACCCTAAGATACCATACCTTGGAGCAAGCCCAGGTGGAATTTTGGAGAAAGATGGCATTGTTGAGTTAAAGTGTGTACCATATATAGAAAGCATGTATATACGTGAAGCAGTGAAATGTAAGACTCTCTGCATAGAAATAAAAATACGAGAAGTGACCACTTAAAAAATCACATCGGTACAGATACCAAATACATGAGCAATTCAAGATATCGTACAGAAAATGCTTTGACTTGGTAATTTAATGGAAGAGATAGACGATTAATTCTGGGAAAAAATGATGTTACCAAAACTGCAGATATTTTATATAGAGTGCCTGTTGCCGGAATTAGCGGACAGTCTTATCAGAAGAGGAATGCGGATCCGAGAGCCACAGCATAAACTGCAAGCACAGGCAGCTGCAGAAAAATAACAAGTAACAATTGAAAATGGCACATTGTAAATAGTGTTCTCTTGTTTTGTCATTTACGCAAAATGGTCTGTACTCTATGTATTATTTCACTTTTGACAATTTTAATAATCTTAGTAATTCCAATGTACATAATATTATTTTTAAAACGCATGTATTGTGTTCTGTAAATGGTGTTGNTTTAATAATCTTAGTAATTCCAATGTACATAATATTATTTTTAAAACGCATGTATTGTGTTCTGTAAATGGTGTTGAAAATATCACTTTATAATGAATATATATTTTTATTGATGCCGTAAAACCACTGCCTTTTCCAAAATAAATATTTAAAAATAAACTTCAATGTTATTATATATATTTATATATATGTAAATTTTTTTTGTGCAGTCCTTTGACTTATTTTCCCCTGTTGTTCTGTAAAACTTTCATATTTTCCTCCATGTATATTTCATAATCAAGTTTGTCACATTTTTANCTTTTCCCCTGTTGTTCTGTAAAACTTTCATATTTTCCTCCATGTATATTTCATAATCAAGTTTGTCACATTTTTATTACATGTTACTAGTACTCGCCTTTCATATGCGAATTTCAGGCTGGTAGTACATGCGTTGTTATTTTATTGTACTCGTACGAACACACGTTCTCAATGAAATCACAAATAATGTGGCTGTGTCAATGTCTGTAAAGTTCCCATTAGAGTATGGTCAATGTCAATATCTGTCGTACAGTTCTAATGAATCATTTACCAAACACGCATATAAATCGTTTCTGTAAAACCTGAAGAAAATTATGTGTTGGGCATTTTCAATACATACTACACTACTCATGCATAAATATTTGTACGAAAAAATTCTGACTTTGGTTGGCTTGAAATTAAAGTTTGCATATGGAAAAATAGCAACTAACCTCGTAGACTTTTATTGGTTCCGTGACCATATTTTATTAGTTATACTTACTTTGGATGTAGTAGATTTATCTTCAAGTATGCTGACACAGTTTCCCTGTTTTGGCAATCATTTCTGTTTGCCCAACCGGGATTTCACTAAGTAAACTGCTACTAAAACTGATACCGAACAGGAGTGAAATTATAAACACGTACATCGATGTTAAACAGCAAATAAGTACTGTCCATTTTGTGACAACTATTCATATTGTGCAATAAAAAACATCAAAATCAAAATCGGGAGTTGCATTATAAATTTTAATTTATTGGTAGTTTATTGAAATCAATAGTAATATTTATAACAATAGCAAAAATCGCAATCGACATATTATAATTAATGTACGGAAAACGATATCGTAATATTGATTTTTTCATGTTTATCGCTCGTCCTTTGTCCCATACTTGAAACAATCGCCTGACCGGATCGAGTGTTGGGCCACACACCATCCGCTATCCTAGTTTACTCTACATTCGCCTATGTTTACAGTTTGGTGGCGGTCGAAACTCTAGTCTAAAAGTGAATTTGCCGTAGGTCGGCCTATTGTTCCGTGTTTGCTTCGTGTTGCCTCAAATGGTGAGTCCAGTCCCGGTCCGGGTGACCTGAAATAGTTGTTTGAACAGAGTGAGTATTTTTTGTGTAGCCATAATTGACTTCAAATGGCTACAATTGACATATTACAGACGATACGGTTAAAAAACATATGCATCAGCGCAAGGAGAAAGTCTCTTTAAAAATGTCATATATTATAATCCCTTAAAGCCACGTTTAAAAACTCGCCGTAATTTAACAATATCATGCTATTTAGTTTATTTTGTAACGTCATTTATGACAGTCTTAATGATGTCAAACATTATTTCGTAATTACTTTATCGTTAGAACATATTTCGGCATGTCGGCCTAAGTGTTTCCTAAGTTAGGCTACAACTTATTTATTTTACCATTATTATTTTGTTAACAAAGCTGCATACTTCACAAGCAAAATATTAAAGTTTACTTGTGATGATATCGGGTTTTGTATTATAAACATCAGTGTTGTCAAAACAAATTCTACATATGCTTTGATAGACGCAGTCACGCTGTGCCAATAAGTTCTCAAATGTCAAATGTGTTTTAAAAAAAGTTAGCTATGCAGCTAATATGTATAAGGAGTTTTAATTTTCACGTATTTTCGCAGCTATACTGTCCTTTTTTGTAACTACAGTACTTGTAGACTTTGTCTTTTACACTACATAATTTGGACAAATATTTTTAAAGTTACGACGATGAGAAAGTGAGTGCGCGCTGCTAAAATGGTTCGNTACACTACATAATTTGGACAAATATTTTTAAAGTTACGACGATGAGAAAGTGAGTGCGCGCTGCTAAAATGGTTCGCACCGCATTCGTGCGCACTCATATTTTGCTTAACAACTATTTCTTTCTGGATATTATCAGCACACCTCTTTTGTCACTGTCTTTATTCATATTAGTCACACAAACGCGCCATCGAGGCGCTTGATCACTGTCTACAAAACATACAAAGCAATCGAAAGTTGATGGGTGGTGTGGTAGTGTTACTGGCAGGGGATTTTAGACAGACTTCACCTGTTATCGAGAGAGGCACTGCAGCAGACGAAATTAACGCATGTTTGAAAGCATCATATCTGTGGACCAAAGTTGAAAAGCTTTATCTCACAACTAACTTGCGAGTCCAGTTATTCAGCGATGTCGAGTCAGGTCCATATGCTCAAAAAACTCCTTGAAATTGGTGAAGGCCGTCTAGAAACCGACCAAGAAGGTATGGTTCTTTTCACACACCAATTTTGTCATGTTGTGGATTCGGAAGACGAGCTTATTGGTCAAGTTTTTCCGAATCTGCAACAATACATTCACGACGAAAATTGGTTGTGTGAAAGAACCATACTGGCACCTAAAAATGAGACTGTTACGAAAATAAATAAAAAAATCTTGGACGAAATAACTAGAGAAACATTAGTGTACAATTCCATCGACACAGTCATGTCATCCGATGACACTACGAGCTATCCCGTAGAGTTCCTAAACTCTTTGGAGCTATCTGGGGTGCCATCTCATAAGCTGGAATTAAAGGTAGGTATACCCGTTTTGTTAATGCGCAACTTGGACGCGCCAAGATTATGCAACGGTACTCGGTTGCGAGTCACCGAACTAGGAAGGCATATTGTGAAGGCCACAATCTTAACTGGAGAAGTCAAGGGAGACAGTGTGCTTATACCACGAATCCCAATTATACCTAATAACTTACCATTTAATTTTAAACGTCTGCAGTTCCCATTAAAAGTTGCATTTTCAATGACTATCAACAATTCACAGGGTCAAACCTTAAACGTAGCAGGAATACATTTGGGCACGCCATGTTTTTTCCCACGGTCAGCTCTACGTAGCTTGCTCACGTGTTTCTAAATCGCAAAATCTGCATGTTTACGCTGAACGAAAAAAATCGTTTAACATAGTTTATAGGAGTATATTGCAGTTAATAGAAGCCTAAAAAATATAATTATTACTCATACAACAGAATAGGCTATCATTTCTAAAGATATATACGCAGATATGATAGTAGTTTCCTAATTTACTATCAAATAATATTGTAATTGTCTGTTCCCAATTTATGTAGTAGTGTATCGCTGTAAAAACTAAATCGTACCCAGGCGAAGTTGGGCCGGGTCGCTAGTATGTAATATATATTACATATAATAGCTAGTTCTTAGAGACGAAGGGTTACAGCTGCTGGGTAATTTCTGAGACTTCTGAAAATACTCTCGGTTAGCAGGTAGGGCGAGTTGTGAGGGTGACATGGATGGAATGCAGGGAATTGTGTTACGAATGAATGAAAGCTATTTGTGTTGTCCCCAGGGGGTAAGCTGGATTTTCCGGGGGTTCACTTTCCATTATGAGGGTCCCGGCAGGCGAGAAAGTGGGGGCATGTTTTGCTGTCGCCCTCTCTCGTGGGAAGGCTGAACTAGCTCAAGAGTTTTTCCAGTTTCACTTCCAAGTCTCGTCAACAGGAGCTACGCTAACGAATTCTACCTGTTGCCACTCTTGGGTCCCTTGGCCTTAAAGACATTAAATCAAATTTCACTTTATAGAAATTAAATAGTGCTCCACAGTTTTGTCTCATGCTTTTGTGTACATGCCTAACTATAATTATATAAGATACTAGTTGTTAGTGCCATCAACAAAACAGTTCTAGGAATTGCAAACACAGGTTTAATATTTTTTATTTACATAAATTTTAATTTGCAAGTGATGATTCATATAATGTGCATGAACACTGGAAGGTAATTCATAGAGAATCATAAACAAACGTAAAACTGTAATATCGAGTAATTTTGCATGAACATTATATTTTGTTATTTTTGTGTGCTAGGCAAGAAAGATGTAATTTGTCGAATACACGTCGTTTCTATGTGAATAAACAATAGATCTCAATCAACTTCTTCCTGTTGAAGTAATGAAAAATTCCTACGCTAACTTCAGTAATATTCTCATGTTCTATTTCTGAGAAATGTGGCAACATGTTAAAATAGTCTGGTGTAAAACATGTAATGGCAGAAGGATACATCGACTGTTGGTTTACTGGATACATACCATGGTCTCTGAAAAACTAGAAACCTTATGCAATCTATATAGATGATTTTGGAGTAGCGAATATCATAATAAACCATTTTCTCCCCCGACAGTAATGTTGTTGCTGTAATAATTGATCTTGCACATACCAAATTCAATAATATCTTCCTGCTTGAATTTATTTAGTTTAAATTTGTGGTAATAGTTTGTTACCTTTCTTTGATTAATACTGCCTTGAATGAAAAAACAAACTTTACACAGACAAAAATTGTTATGGACTAGAAAACAGTTACAGTACTAGTGGCTTAAAACTTCCTTCTACTTGGCATCAAAAATGCATTCGTTCTCATATTTTGAACAATTTTAGCTCTTATTCGATATACAACTTAAGTCGCCACGTTATTAATGAGATGCTACCAGCTCCCACCGTTGCATGGGGTAACTCGTAAGATTTAAGTTATCTCCCTCGGTCCATATTACTGGCACCTTGACTGTAGAGTGTTGACACCTAGGATAAACATCCCTCTTGTTCTATCTGCTCTCTGTCTACCTCCCATGCATTTAATTTCCATTATATGTTTGAGCTGCCTCTCTCCTCTCATGCTCGAAAATAAATGGGGGGTAAAGGGGTAGTGAAGTAGAATGCATTCTTGAGCAGTTGAATTAGAGATACCTACCTTGTAGCATGTAGCACCCCCTTTCGCTCTGATGACGATGGTGATGCGGCATTGCTTGGTTTCCACAAGAGACCAGAAGTGGCTGGGAGCCATACTGATACACAACCACTGCACAGCCTCCCCCAATATACAGAGATCAGTTGAGGCAGGATCCACAGTGCAAATCCCTATAGTAAGCTGGAGACTGAAAACCAACCCTACTCGAGTAAAGGAAAACGTAAAAGGGAATGATTGTTACATTTGAGTCATTTATGTCGAGATTGTTTGGCACCGAGTTTTTGCCTAGTCTATACTAATTTGTAAATGTTTGTGTTTCAGACTTACAAGTAACTCTATTTTGCCACAGGTACAGGCAGCAGTGATGGACAGACGCAATGGAGACACCAGCACCTTGGTTCTCTGCCCTGCACTCAAAGGTAAGTGACTTGCATCAACCAAGCTGAGTTTTGGGAGAGGCTCTCCCAAAAAAGTCTAAATATAAAGAGACATGAACCGATTTTGAAAAATTAACTGAACTTAAGGTTCAGTTAATATAAAATATTGAAACAAACAATTTCAGTAAGTTTACCTTGAGTGTGCCCTTGAAATTATAATATTATTTACATTGGGAAAATGGGTTATTCTTTTTGTGTAAAGTGCTCACTTCCGAAATCGAGATTCAGCCCCTCCCAAAATAAGATCCTGTGTACGCAACTGAGTAACACATACAGACTAAATAAAAATCCCTTACCCAGGCGCCTTAGGCTAAGTGTAGTTCATATATTTCTTTGGTTTCATTTGAGTTGAGTTGTTTTCTTTTAAGTCAAAAATGTTATTGTTTTCTGGCAATTTATTTTATGTCCATTTTACAAAATGTCTTTATCTCCAATCACCTTTTTTTCTCTATCCCAGAATAAATTTGAAGGTGTTTATGCATGCGAAGAGGATTACAACATATTTATCCTATATATTAAATAATTCACCACTGACTATCAATAATAAAATCCAAGTTATTGTCAGCCTTCTTAAAGTTCTTAAATTAAAGTATTCATTTCAACAATTGGTTCCCAGTAACCACATACGTACTCATTTTAAAACAGAAATTATAATTGGTTGAAAATAATAATTTTATCTTAAACAAACCAAAATATCTGTTGAATTGTTTAAAGAATTTATTGCTTGTTGGATTATAATAATCCTTCTCTTGCTGCTTATATTTTGCTGTGTTATTATTTATCAACTCAAAGTGTATCCACAGGGCTTTTTTCCCATACCATGAACTTTTGGGATAACATTTATTATCACCTTTATCATCCTTTGTTAACTTTTTTAAAACAATCTGCTTTTCACTGCACAAATTCACACTTTTTAAAATATATATGTATATTAATATGACAATCATCCTCACGATGATGCATTAAAGGAGCATAACTGCCACTTTCTGAATTTATCGCTGCATGTTTGCAAACAGTGTTATGAATGTAAAAGTTGTGAGTTAGGTTCATAATAAACAATTACTTGACAAATGCTTAACAATTCCATTTTAATTACATATAATATAATTTTAATTGCATATCAATTATGTGATGCTGAGGTAACATTCACCAGTGTTCAGAACAATAGAACTACTTTGTAAAAGTATGTTATCATTCTGGATTCAATTTGTTGAAATTCTTTGAATGATAAAAGAGTTGACAGGCCTACTTTCCTAAAAGAGTTTCATCATGCTGGATTTAATTTTTTGAAACTATTTGAATCATAAAAGATTCGTTACATTCGAACCTTCTCAGAAGTCTATTTGTATGTCCACCTGGAGGGAAGCTGACAGCATACAGAGTGAAGAGGTGAGACAAAATCAAAAACCTACATCTCCAACTTATTATATTACACTACTTCATCTACAAATATTTGTATGTATAAATTTACAAAATTAAAATTTTTTAAAATATAGCCTATTTTGCAATATTGTTTTCATGAATGTGGGCAATTTTAAGATAGTCATTGATGGCTGACACAAAGTTAATGTGTACAGGGTCAGATACCAGTAATTCAGAGGACGTTTCCCAACAGCATTCAGTCTTTCAAGGTCAGACAGGTATGTAATATTTTAATTATTCTTGTAGTGAGTGTAAATACATGGTTGAATGACCAATTTTTTGTGTGTACGCCATTTCGAGTTTTGTTAAATTTGAATATAAGGGACAATATTGAGGTGCTGCAGAAAATATTTTTACCAGTAGATGGTCCCGAGGATGAGGGTCCACTCCATGAGTATAAAAGGGATCAGATTAGGATCTACCATTTGACAGAAAACACAGCTCTATTCACAATGCCAAAGTTGGATAAAGTGGTGACAAATTTCAGGTTTAAGAAGGGCTTTGGATATGACCTATTGATGGTGGAATTGTTCTTAAGAGTATATCCCCATTTTAAAAATGCCAAGCTTTGATTATTCAGTGAAGCCCTTCCTCAGAGTGTTTTCTCTGATCCTTGGAAAATAGGACTACTAAAAGTCCTATATAAAAGTGGTGCAAATATGTTGCCCATCCGAAATAATATAGACCACTTACCATGCTCTCTACGATGGGCAAAACCTTCGAGATACTGGTAAATGACAAGTTGATATAGCATTCTTGAAATAATGTCAAACAGCACAGGTTTTGGAGAGTAAAGAGTATTGAGATGGCAGTATAGGATACGGTGAGTTATGTAAGAGGGCAGCACAAAAATATGTAATTGGTAAAACCATTGACATTTTTTGAGGGATTTGATAATGCTTGGTGGCTTCAGATAATGAAAGAATTTAAATGCTTGGATTGTCTTGCCAACCTTTATAGTGTATTATTGTATTTATTTGATAGTCACTCGTGTATCTGTTAAATGGGGCCGCACAGAGTGGGAAAGTATTTAAGTATGGTTTGCAAGGATCATTCCTCGGTCCCAAGCTCTGGAACATGATATTTGATGGACTGTTAATATTAGAATTGCTAGATGCCTGCACAATTAATGAATATCCATATTATGGATTCCTACCTATATGTGGGGATTAATGGTATAAGAACGAGTCAAGGGCATGGGAGGCTCTTTAAAAATATATCATTTTTCCATAACTGACAAATTTTGGTTTGCAGTTGAAAAGACCAATACCCAGGTTGAACCATTAAATTTTTTCAANTCTTTGATGGACTGTTAATATTAGAATTGCTAGATGCCTGCACAATTAATGAATATCCATATTATGGATTCCTACCTATATGTGGGGATTAATGGTATAAGAACGAGTCAAGGGCATGGGAGGCTCTTTAAAAATATATAATTTTTCCATAACTGACAAATTTTGGTTTGCAGTTGAAAAGACCAATACCCAGGTTGAACCATTAAATTTTTTCAAAGGATAAGTTTGAGTCCTTGTCACATACTTTGCAGAACAGAGTANAAAGGATAAGTTTGAGTCCTTGTCACATACTTTGCAGAACAGAGTATCAGCAAATCCTGCAGTCGCAGGTGTGAGAAAATTCTATATTTGTTAAGGACCAGCCCGGTGGTATGACAATATGGCCATCTTTTTGTCAATGTAACTGCTAATAGGGGTTTCTTTGCACAAAACCAAGTCATCTACTCTTAACAGGTTATAAACCCTATTTTTTTAATATTTAAGAGGGTTTTCCAAATGAGGCAATTCAAGATTATTAAATGCAGCTTCCAAACTTTCTGAATATCTTTGGAATCATTAGGTAGTAATTGATTGAAATCTCACAAATTTGATTAGGTTCGTAGGTGAACATCAGTGAAAATGGGGTATATTGATTTGACTCATGTCGTGCGTAGTTTAGATTTTTGTTCCAACTAGTCTATTCCTTAGCATGAAATGCAATGAGCGCAGAACGAAGGTTACAATTAAACATTTCAACATGCGAAGGAGGTGGATAGCAAGGGGACAAAGTAATATGGTGTATGCCTTAAGAAAAACACATGTTTTCAAACATCCTAGAAGTTAGGAGCCATTATCAGTACCTAACAAGACTGGAGGGTTTACCAAAAATTTTACAATTGTGTGATTCCAAAGCTTTTGTGGTAGAAATAAAGTCTGCTTTTCCAGTTGTAACTAACCAAACCAATTTTGAGACTGAATCAAAATCTAACAACATGTTATGACCAGATTTACTTTGGGCAATAAATCAACAAAATCAAGAAATAATTTTTGCATGCATTTCTCGGCAACTTCGGAAGCAAGTAGGCCCAAATAGGTATATTGTGCTTGTTTGCTCACAGCACATATAATGAACATAGTTTTACTCACTCTGCAATATCACTGTTCACTACTTTCCAAATAAATTTACTCCTGATAGTTTCAATGGTTTTATAAATGTCCAAATGAAACTGAAAGACCACATGTCGTAAGTGAGCAGGCAAAACTACACATTGTTTTTTATCTTCAGATTTGCAACATAATACACCATTAGCCCAAAAAAAAAAAAAAAAAGGCTTCTGTTCAGTACCAGAATGTCACTTTTCCATAATTTCGTACAATTCATTAACTTGAAGTTGATGCTCTTTGATCAAAGGGAATTCCAACAAGATATTACAAGAAGCATCATCAGTGTCTCTGGCTTCAAACATGTGTGAAATAATATCTACAACAACATTTTGCATACCTTTTATATGTTGCACTTGAAACTTTAAAGAGTAAATATGCATTACCCAGCAACTAATCTTGCCCAACTCTCCAGGATGCTCCAGAAGTCAGGACAAGGCTTGGTTGTCAGTTTCCAAAATAAATTTTTAATGTTCCAAATACTGTTTTAATTTATCAATGCCAAAAACTACTGTCAAACATTCAAGTTCCTAAAATCCTTATTTTCTCCATTGTATGGTGAGAGTACCTGAAGCGAAATGATGGGTTAGCCAACACCATCGACTTCCTTTGCTAAGACTTTCCTCCACAGCCAAACTAGAGTCATCGGATATCAGAATAATTATTTTAGAAAAATCAGGTATTTTCAGAACAGGAGGGTTAATACATAAAACAATTTTTAAAAGTCTCGAAGAGCTTCTGTTGGTCTTCGCCTGACTAAAACTCTATTGATCTTTTACGCAATTGATTCGTTTGCTCAGCCTTTTCTACTAAATTTGAAATAAATTAGCAAAAGAATGGTATCACACGGAGGTGGAAAATTTCTGATGACATTAGTTTATTCAAGATCAACAAATATTCCTTTGGAAGAAAGTGTATGCCCTAAAAATAAAATCTCCTGAACAGCATATTCAAATTTATTTTGATTTACTGTCAACCCAGCCTTCTCCAAGAGAGACAAAAAAAGCCAAAGGTGTTGGAATTGTTGCTCAAAAGTTTCTGAATTTACTAAATCATCAATATGCATACTTAAATTTTACATCATCTAACATCCTGCCCAATAAACGAGTGAATACCTGTGCACCTGTATCCAAACCAAAGGGAACATGTGTAATTTGATATAAATTCCATGGCACATGGAAGCTAGTTATGGGTTTAGATTGTTCAGACAGTATTAAGGTCGATGGTTGTGAAAAACTTAGCTTGACCGAACCAAAGAATTGCAGAATGCATATTAGGGAGGGGCACCTATTCAATTTCAATATTTTTATTGACCTTTCAATAATCAACAGCCATGCTATACTTTCCATTCGACTTAGGGACTAGAAAGGCATGGCTGGCACATTGAGAACTAGACAGATATATCATTTTCGTATCTAATAAATCCTGTTCTTCCGGTTCTCAATATTTCCATTTTGGGTGGAGCTAAACTAATAGGGTGACTTTTAACAAATATTTGTCCACTAACTTAATTTGGTACGCCAAACGATCAGAAAGTGCCAATTCAGATGTCAGCACTTTGGGAAATTGCTTACAGAATTTCTTGATTGCCATTCATTGTTCATCAATTAGGTACTGAAAAGGGTCAATAGGTTGCTTAGTACGAATTTCGCCACTTAATTCAGAATTAATACAATCTATATTGTTACATTTAAAACAATTCACACGTGCCATTATTACATTGGGCGCCATTTATAACATTCAGTTTAAATCACCTCGTTAAAATTCTCAGCTCTGCAAATATATTATATTTTCCAGTAAGTCTTCTCCAAAAAATTCAACAAACTATTTCCTTTTTATCTTCTCAAATATAGTAAAAATATTATCTCTTATTATTAAGTGATCACTTCTTCTTCTTACAAAACTATTTTCTTCTGAATGCAAATCCTTATCTTCAATACATTAAAAGATAATTATATACAATTCTTTTCTACCCTAACTTGTGCATGGTCTGTATTCGTTCATTAATCTTTTTCCCTTCTTCCTACCTCCTACCCTTCTCAATTTTTGACCTCTTTATCTTTCTCTTTCTCGCTACTTTCTTTATACAACATTTAAACTTTTTTCGTTTCCTCACTGCATTAAACTTACCCCTTTTCCCCTTTTCTTTTCCTCGATTTTTTTTCTGTTTTGTTGTGCCCCAGCACACTTTGGAACTGTTCGGACATGCAGTTTACTTAACCCCCTCCCCCTTTCCGACCCAACCACCAACACATAAATAATCCTTTCTATCTTTTCTTTTTTCCCCTGGCCCTTTCTAACTTTGTGTGTATCTGTCACATTTGTCAATCCCATCTCCTTCCATTTAACTTTAATTATTTAAGTGTGTTTTTCCTCTNCTTGTTAACACCATCGGGCCCTGCCAACGAAATTAAATAAAATTCAACTTTACTTAATCCTTGTTTCTGAGTTTATTTTGTTTTTAAGACCCCTTACCCCCCAACCATATTAACTTCAACATTCCCCTTTCCTTGTTCATGTCTTGTATTACCTCCCTATTATTTTCGAAATATTTATTCCCTGTTTTTTCAAAAACCATATTCTCATTTGCACATAACCTATCCTTATCATCTATTGTTCCAGAACTTGCATTACTCATTACTATACACCTGAAAAAATTACAATTGCGATAAAACTAAAAGTAATGCCAAATTTAGCATTTTAGTGCGAATAAAGCGATTTTTCCCGTTTTGCTTGAAATAAAGCTATTTTGAAAATTTGCACCGACCTGTAATTGAAACTAAACCTATATTCACGGAATGAGTGTTACACAATGATCTGTTTTGTTAATTCGTAACTAAATATGGCAAAATAAATGCACACCGACATGCAATGAATGTTTATAACACGTTTTGTGGTTGTGGTTAGGAATACTCGACGCACTGTTTACCAAACGTACGCGGGACCACCGTCTTCGTAGCAGCAACTAATTTTTCTTGCGTGTTAAATATTTCGAATGTCACTTTCTAGTGCACGGCCCTGCAAATGTTTATTTGCTCACTAGGAAACCCCGCCGCCGTTGTAGTGTTCACGTCTACCAAGCACCACATCATCTATGGAATTCGCGCCAACTAACTCGCTGAGTTTGTTTACAATCATAGCATGTTCATGTTTTCTCCAACAATTATTTAATTTTTTACAAAGCGGCTTGAAATGTGTTTTTATGCATTAATTTATGTGGAATATATTTGTAAATTTAATTATTACTTATTTTAATCCTGTATTCTTCCAGCTAACTGTATATTTTATCATACATATTCTCTGTAAATATATGCGTTAAAAAAACGACACGTTATGAACAAACGAAAGTTTTGTTAGCATACCTAACGAAAAAATCTGTTGTTGACAGTTCAGATAGTTAAAATATGAAGCTAGATTTCTCTAAATATTTTTCTGTTCTTACAATTTCTTTTATTGGTTTTTTTAAACAGTGCTTTTATAATTGTGTATAAATTGTTTACATTAGTCTCTTCATGAAACAGTGTGCCTAGCCAGTGCATTGTGACCGTTGTTCCAGGTGTGGTCTAGAATACAAAATCTTAAGTAAGAAAATGTGAAATGGTTTTCAATATTGTCTGTTGATAAAGAAAACTAGTGGTTTTGTCTTAAAAACGTCGCTGTATTTTTTCTGGGAGTTACATATTTTTGCAAGGAAATAATTGTTTAAAATAACACTGCCAATTTCAGGTTTNCGCTGTATTTTTTCTGGGAGTTACATATTTTTGCAAGGAAATAATTGTTTAAAATAACACTGCCAATTTCAGGTTTTACAAATAAAGAGGACATGAAATGATGGAGCAATTCTCATGCAGAAACCTGCATTTTTGTAGCAGGAAAATAACATCTATNTAAAGAGGACATGAAATGATGGAGCAATTCTCATGCAGAAACCTGCATTTTTGTAGCAGGAAAATAACATCTATTTAGGACAAAAATAACACTTATTTTTCTAAAAAATAACACATATTTTGGGAAAAATTATATCGGCTTTTTCAGGTCTCTACGTATTAATTCCGCTTTTCAATCCTCTCCCTTGTCATGTTAATATTTTTCAACTCCGTCTACCCCATCATTTTGTTGAAATTTTTTGTCATTTAAGTTTTCTTTCCATTCCCTATGATTTTGTTCACAATCTTAAGAAATTTTTTCGAAGCTATTAAATCATTCAGTTTGTTCTATTCTAACAGTTTGTATTTCTTTCTGCATAACCTCACTATCCGCTTTAATTTTTTCCTGCAATGCCTTGCTATCGGTTTGCATTTTTCCCGGCATTGTTTAGGTTTTTTCTAAGGTTTGTAATTTTTTTTGCATGGATTTAAGTTTTTTAAAATATTAACCCTAGTTTTTTATCCATGACATTTAATTAAAATTTTAACATTTTTTTTCACATAGGTACCTACCTACAAAATTCTTTCTTCCAACATGCAAACAGAAAAAATTTAATTTCTCTTCACCCTTCTGCATTTACGTCTCACGAAAAAATACTCCCACGAGGTAGCTCAGTAACATTACACACTGCANTTCTCTTCACCCTTCTGCATTTACGTCTCACGAAAAAATACTCCCACGAGGTAGCTCAGTAACATTACACACTGCACCTGGAGACGTACTTCAGATGTTCTCAGCATACCTCGAGCACTGCATTTCTTCTCTCCAATTTTCTCGACTTGCCATAAAATTATTTCTCGGGTGTGGTCCTTCACTTAGACGAAATCAGCAGCTTCTGAAGACGTTCTTGAAGTTCTTTCTTCTACCCATGTTGGNTGGTGTGGTCCTTCACTTAGACGAAATCAGCAGCTTCTGAAGACGTTCTTGAAGTTCTTTCTTCTACCCATGTTGGACGCCAGTTGTTACATTTCAAACAATTCCCAAATATGACATTAATACATTGGGTGCCGTTTATAACATTTCAGTTTAAATCACCTGGTTAAAATTCTCAGCTCTGCAAAAATTTTTCTTTCCTAGTTAGTCTTCTCCAAAACTTATTTCCTCTTTATCTTTTCAAACATAATAAGAATAATATTCCCTATTATTAAATTACCACTTCTTCATATTACAAAAATCTTGCAGCAATTGTATTACATATTAAATTATTAAAACTTTCATATTGTAAGACACACATCCATTGTTGGAGGTGGGGAAAATTCTTTTAAAGAAAAAATTATATTCCCTTTTATTTCTGCCTTACTTATGTTGTCCCCTGCCCTCCGATTGGCTGTCGTCTGACCATGACACATCTCTCCGCCAATCAATAATGGTGAAACGAGAGACAACGAGGATAAGTTTATTTAGTACTTTTGTTTAATAAACATTATTGCTGACCACNCAATAATGGTGAAACGAGAGACAACGAGGATAAGTTTATTTAGTACTTTTGTTTAATAAACATTATTGCTGACCACTCTCTAGGAACGAAATGAAAAATAACAAACAAAATATTAATACTGAATACTGTCCAGAAACAAATGAAAAATACTTACATGTGGTCTGTATGTCATTAAACTATTAAATTAACCAAATGTTATGCTGCATTATGTTTAACTAATATAATAAAGCATAATTTGGATATGGTATTAAATGAAGTGGCAACATAAGCAAGAACTCTGTAATCATATATAATTAAAATATATATGATTAACCGTAAACATAACCCCTGAAATCTGCAATGTTTTAATGTGTTCTCCTTCAACAAAAAATTTTGTTTTTCGGCTAAGTCTTAAAGAACAATTCCTCAGCCTGAATATCCAAAATAATGCCCATATGAGCCACGAAATCAGTGCCACGAATTAAATCAGACACTAGATTCTCAGCAACCACACATTTGCATTTTCAGGTAGTATTTGGTATTTTTATTTTAAAATTAGCAAAATTTTCATAATGTCTCAAATGTTTACCTGAAACAATGGTTCACGCAGATCCAGAATCCACCAATGTGTTAACCACTAGATAGCCTAAAACAACCTCAACATGAAGTGTAGACACAATTTGTACCTCTATAACATTGGGAAAATTAACCTGCAGTACTCAATTTACTAAATTAAAATTACATTTTTGTTAAGTACCCAAAAAATATTGAAAATGCTGGCACAATCGGAAGGACTGTACCAAGTGAGTGTTCTACTGTTCATTGCCAGTAGATAAACGACGAGAATGACAACTTACTAATCCCTCCTGCTAAATGTGTTTTTTATTTGCAAACACCTTGGTGTAATGTGACCTACCTCTCCATAGTGATTGCACACTGGTCTTTCAAACTTATGCCCAGTAGAGGACTGAGCAGATGACTTTTGGGAGGTTTCCTCTGACTGGGGAGTTGTTTTACTTTAAATCTGGCTTACATTAGTATCAGAATTTCCCTCGCTTTTGGTATTCTTAGATATATATTTATATTTTTTGTGACTGGAAGCCAGATTTTCGGGAGTCTAATCCACATACCTAATATTCAGGGAATGCATATAAAATATTCTGTCCAAGTCAGCAAAGTTCAAATGTTTGGCTATGAACACAAGTCTTGAATGCTCTTGGGGTGCCAACCCCTCAAAAATTGTGTATATACTCTCTACTTCTCGTAACCCTAGTCTCAAGTTGTCAATATCGTTGTCTTAAGTTGTTAACATAAGCAAATATTGACTCGTTTGGTGCCTGAAGCCGGTTGAAGTACTTTAATCTGCTTTGAGTGAGGAGCCGAGAGGGTATGAAGTAATTTGAAATGTCAGTATGATACTGATCAAAGGATAGAACTGTGTAATGGCCAGATGTGTTCTTTCATTGATGGGACCTTTCGTAAACGGATATATTACTTCGAGTATGTTGGGTTCTGTCTGTGTGTTACTACATCTCAATTTAAAAATTGTTTTCAAAATTTACAGAAATTTTGGTATGAACAAACCATTGGTAACAGGGAAATGTTTTAACATCCTTTCCAAAGAATGTGCAAACTTTCCAAAGACAGTTGATTAAGTCTGATAAGTTCCAGGAAATAATGATGTAGCCATGCTTATTGGTGATCTAAAAACAACATTCGTATTTGTGTAACTAGTATCGGCTGAGATAAAAACTATGTGGTTGGTGAGTGCCACTGAGGTAGGAGGGAACGACAAATTAACAGAGGAGGGAGTATAGTAAACTGAATTAGATACACTGGACACCGAAATGCTAGAAGTAGGTATACTAAACGTCAATGAAATGGATTAAATATATGCTATATATGAAATATGTAATATGTGTTGTGTGAGAGAAAATGTAATATAAATTAAATGAAATTACCTAGTGAAAGATTTTAAACTTCGCTGTGTTCCGTGATATTCATGCTAGGTGAAATTCCCTTGGTATATGATACAGTGACAAATTACATAGACAAAACAGCAACACTCACAACGTGACACACATAAAACATTAAACACTTTACAGAGCAAAACTGCATACAAAAGGACACACTTATTACTGTAGAATCAATGAATAAGTAATAAATTCCCTAGAATTTATTTAAATAAATATCTCAGCTCAAAATTTAAAATTGTTTTAATGAAAAATGTTAAAATACTGACTCAAGGCATAAAAATTTTAAAACAAAATTAAAATTGAAAATTTAGTATAAGAGTTTAATTAATTCAAAGTACCACCATCCTAACACTATGTACTTAAACTGAAGAAAAATCTAAACATTTAAGTTTTTAGTGCTGCTTTCTGTCTGTCTCTTAATAAAGAAAATTTAGAAAAGTATCACTGTAGATAATAAAAGTTAAAATTTCGTCTCATGTAACTGGCTAACCAAGGTAAATTCACTGCTTCAAATCACAGGAAATAAAGTTATAAGTCAAAAATTATCCTCTGTCCAACCTCTTCTCTTCCAATTAAAACGAATGTTAATAAAGTATGTCAGGGATAATTATATCAAATAGAGTAGCGATGGTACGAGCTCCAGTCTGTAGAAACAACCGGACCTCTAGATCGTATTATACAAATTACAGAAAATTAAAAGTTGTAAAAGTTACTTGAAAGTCTCAGAAAAGTTTCTCCACTAACCAACAAATAAAATTTCATACATTTATGTACTCCTCCGGCATCTAAACAGGGTTGGTGTCGCATGCCTGTGTCTCGGTGTAATACCACACGTAATGGCGCAAGGTGCTTAGCGGTGCCTCGAAATCTGCGTTGTCAATAACTACTTATAAAAATTGAATCATGCATGCGCTCTCTTCTAAATATGGTGCTGCTTCCTGACCTTAAACTAACTTCTGGGACCATCAAATCTAATCTATTTTATGTTGGCGCCGGGGATTAACGAGATATATTACTCGCGGAAAAATCTCGTCTTTCTTAAATTAAAGATCCCACCAAAAGCGTTACTTCCGGAATCTTAGCACCTCGACAATACTGAAACCTAAACTCACTTCCTATAAAACGAAAAAGAAAAAAAAAACCTGAAAATTCTCGATCAAAAATGCAAGAAAGTAAAACAAACGAAAATATCATTGAAAAAAAAACAGCGGATTCCTGGAGAGCGAAAAGCACGTCAAGGAAGAGAGTTATATAAATCGCCCCCGCCTATCACAATCCCATGAAAAGAGAAACCAGACGACAACGCAAAAGAGTTGCCCCTAAGCGAGCGGTGGATACAGCTTGCACACCAGGCAACTACCCCGTTTCCAGCCTTCCCCAAGAGATCTCAGCAGTGCAGCACTGCCCACGAAGGGAGGAGCCACCCCGCTGGAATCGCCCGATAGCTGAAGGAATCCGAGACACCCCCTGGTCAAGGGAATAAAGGATCATGCACCACCACAGAATGTCAGTTAAAATGACCCCAGTGGCCCAGTGTCTCCAGTGTCGACACTTGCTCGCTGACTACCGGGCTGGCAGCTTCTTTGGGATCGTCTTCCAGCGGACTGCGAGGCCTTTCAATGCAACATAGCTCGTGGTGCACTGGGAAACAACTCTCGGCCTGTTGAATCTATTCAACAGGCCATCTCGAGCCTTGCCCATTGTGGGTCAGCGGCGGTTGTTTCCTGCAGTGTCTTTAGGCACACAAAATTCTACACACACATATTCCAGTAGAGTTCCCTCCTAACTCCTCGACCCTGGCTGACCCGAGACTCGGAGATGGTCCATTGGGCTCGTCGGAAACGGAGATAATTACCCCACAAAGTATACCATCCGGTGCAGTTTTAGCCACAGTAGAAGTGGGAACTATTCATTTTCATCACCCAGCAACTCAACCACAGGCTCTATCCCAGGACACAACCATGGACACATCAGATAACACTTCGCTTCACACGAACCTTCCAACTAACTGTACACAAGAACAAACAATGTCTTGGCTGCTGGCTCAAGCGAAAGGCGATTCTTGACAAAGAAAAGGAGAACAAAAGCTGGCTTCAAGAAACACACCGGAAGCGGGTGTGTAGAGCCACCATTGAACAACAGCCCAAGCCAATAGTGGTTCAAAACTGTTTCGAGACATTTGCCTACATGGCAAATACACAAACACACACACTAAACACACTCACAAACACCAATTTCAGTAGCCCCAGCCATCACAAACACAGAGCGTGCTACAAACAGATACACCACTAAACCCATGAAACTGGTAGTATTTGACACCGCCACATACAACAACCTCATTACAAAAATGTGTTCCATGAACATCACCGGAACACCAATTTCTCTTGTCGAAGCCGGCCTCCAAATCATCTACAAACACGAGCAGGCATACTGTGCCATACAAAGATATCTGAAAATGGCAAATGTTCACTATTACACCTTTAGTACCGCAGCAGAACAACCACAGAAGGTGGTTATCAGGTTGCCAAAAACCACCCCAGTTGCCAACATCAAGGAAGACCTTGAAGCGTGCCACTACACCATCACAGACATCTACCAATTCCGGAAGACGCACATCAACCCCAACAACCCCTCACACACCTGGGAAGAGCGACAGGATTTCTTCTATATAACTATGGTGAAAAATTACACACTCACACCACTTCTCAACCTCACTTCAATCAACATGACCGCAGTATAACCCGGGACATACAAGAAACGCATTGAGAACATCCCTCAATGCCGAATCGGCTGGCTTTTCCACCACACCAAAATTTTTTGCCACCTCCGAACTGCATGTCGTCACTGCACCGGTCTCCACCCACAGCCTGTGAAAACCTCAACAAAAACCCCAACTGCATGAACTGCAAAGGCACAGGCATGCACGAGGCAAACTCACAGTTCTGCCCTGAATATATCCGCCTGGTTCAACTGCGACAGGAGGCCGCAGCAAAACGCCTCGGGCACCCCCCACAGCCACACAGGAACACTTCCCCATTCACCACAACCCAGAAACATGTCAGGGAAAACATTTCATCTTCACAGGCTATGAACCCGAACGCACAACCTCGCAACACACGCACAACCACCTCCATGCCTCCCAATCGCCAACCAACCAACCAACAACCTATTCTCCCTCTCCTTTCTAACCCAATCCAACCCCCTCCCACTCCCCATGCCACCCCAGATCTGGGTGATACCAACTCTACCCTATCCGACATCCGAGACCTGATTCGCTTCCTTAGGGAAGCCAACTTCCTGGCTTTCATGACCCACATGAAATTCTACATCATCCTGGCCAACTCCACCACCGAACCTCAAATGAAAACCCTCCTGCTCCTGCACACCCTGACTACTGCCTTCTCAGGACTCGATTAGTCATGGATCGATCCAACACAGATAGCCCCTGTGTCCTATCCCTACTCTACTGGAATTCAAACAGTATTTTTTACCAAATTTATGAATTAGAAAGAATCTTAGAAACTTATGGGATAGAAATTGCATTAATCAATTAAACTCATTTAAAACCCAGTAAAAAATGTAATATTAAAAATTACACTGTTTACTGCAATGACAAGAAAACCAAGGGAGGTGGTACTCTAATATTAGTACACAACCGCATACAACACCACATAAACAATTCCCCAGATTTAATAAATATTGAATACACATCGATCAATATTGGCACTCAAGTAGGCCACATCACACTAGCTACAATTTATAACTTCCCCTGCAAATCATTGCTCCCAATGACCTGGCTAAAATTATAACCCAGCTTCACCCGTTTTTCTTGGCTGGAGATTTAAATGCGAAACATACTTCCTGGAACAGTAGAGAAAATAACCAACGAGGCAGAATTGTTACGAATCATGCCATTCACTATAATTATTTAGTCACCAGCCCAACAGAACCAATAATTTACTATACTAAGTCAAAACTCCAGCCAGATATTCTTGACATAGCGCTCACTAATTTAAATAATGTAAATATGTAATTTGAAGTTCTCACTGAATTTGACTCAGGCCATTTACCGGTGCCCTGTCATCTGGAAGCTAATATTCTAAAACAACCCAATGCCACCCTTCTAAAAACTCTAGTAACCAACTGGGAAGCCTTTAAAATTGACTTAGAAGAACTTTTCGATACACACAAAATCAATATTCCCTCTCAAGATCACATAGACTCAGCAAAAGAACTAATTCAAAATACTATTTTACAAACCACTAGAAAACACACTACTTTCCAAAACCGGCGACAATTTTTAAAACATTCCTTTCCCGAAGCAGGCATTCTCTTATCGGAAAAACGCCACGCCCTCCATGTTTATCAAAGAACCAGATCTCCGGCTAATAAAGTAAAATATTATAACTTAAATAAACAACTTCATAACAAACTTATCACTCTAAAAACAAATAAATGGAAAATATTCATGACATAAATCAATAATAATTCCCCGGAATTTTGGCGCTTAGCAAATAATCTCTGCAGTAAAAATAAAAAACCTACCTCCCAGCCTATTATAAACCTAGCAGGAACACTATTATATGCCCCCGAGGACAAAGCAAATGCCATAACCGCTTGCTACGAAAACCAGTTTTCTCCTAATAACGACTTAGGAGACCCCAATTTTTCCAGAGACGTTCAAAGCAATATTATGGCCTTTTTAATAGACCCATAGTAGACAAAGCAGAGCCAATAACACTTAAAGAACTACTAGTACTAATTAAATCACTGAACGCCAAAAAAGCTCCCGGGCATGAAAAAATTACCTGCATATTTATTAACAGCCTACCAGCAAATGATCTCTTTGCAATTTAAACCCTTTTCAATTCAATTTTAAACCTAAATTATTTTTTCATTACGTGGTGCACAGCAAAAGTTATAACGATCCCCAAACCGGGGAATAAACCTCTTAATCCTGGAATACAGGCAGCCTATTTCCCTACTAAACTCTCTTAGTAAAGTCTTAGAAAAACTTATATTAACTCGACTCTTAAACCATGCAGAACTACACACAAAATCCCAGAAACCCAGTTTGGTTTTAAAGCCCACCACTCCACCCCCCACGCCCTTACGAAATTCACAACTGAAACAATAACAGCCATGCAAAATAAAAAATTCACAATAGCCATATTTTTAGACATCGCAAAAGCAATTGACAAATTTTGGATACCCGGCCTATTACAAAAATTAAGAAACTTTAAATGCCCTAACTGTTACATTCATCTCCTAGCCTCATACTTCCGCATAAATATGTGATACAGCCACAACAGCCATACTTTTGATATTTTAACGTGGCGCTCTTATCCATTAACGTCTATTCCGCGCACCAGACCCAATCGGGGGGGGGGGGAGATCACACTTCAGTTGACCAGATCCAGAGCCTCGTTCTGATTCATAAGCTCACCCGAGCATGTCCTACCACAAGGCCTGAGATCCTCGTACTCAGATTACCAAGCGTGTGGTCTAGCCGGAGTACTATCCGAACCCCTAACGTCATCGCAGGACGCCACCGGAGCAGGTGCCTGCTCACCGCTCGGCTCTTCAATAAGAGGGGGAATCTCTCCGAGATTCCTCCAAGCATCCGGAGTTAACCACTGACAGCACGAGTCCAGCCTCTATTGATCGGTACACCAGAGAGAACCTCTGATGAGGCCAACCCGATCAGCCCGTGCTCCCACTTATTTTCCATGGCACTCATGGGTTTTCAATGCTCGATCGCCATGCCGAACTGCCCCCGGGAGGGAGGTGCGGAAGGGCACTGAAGGGTTGTCTTCGTCATTTTCCTAAGAATCTGAAGTCCCAATGGAATGCCCATTTATCATCACCGCCTGCCGTGCTCACCAAAGCCACCCACAAGGCAGTCAGCAGGCTGTCATCGAGCACGACCTCTACCATACATTAGAAATTCTTCATTCAGGAAATTCCTGTCTTTGGCCCCAACAGCCTGAATGCCAAGTGATCCAACACCCCGCCAAGTGGTCGGTCCTAGGTACCAACTGTCGGCCCAAGCCATCACGGCAGATACCCCTATCCAGCCACGAGGAAGCTGGTATCCCATAGGGAACGGGCGGCGGAGCCCAATCTGTTTAAACAGGGGAGGCACAAGTAGCCTTGGGTCGCCACGGGAGGAGAGAGGCTATAAGAGATGCATCACCCACCCTTTTCTAGGGCCAGTCCGGTGAAGGGCTTGGTTACTATACCATGGTACTGCCACACCACCTCAAACGCCCAACCTCCTTCCTCCAACAAGAGTCATCAACCCTTCTCCCCCCTTCATACTTCAACAACAGAAAATTCTTTGTAACCATAGATAATGCAAATTCCACTACTCTCAATATATTAGCTGGAGTTCCACAAGGTTCTGCAATATCGCAATTTTTATACAATATTTTCACCTAAGATATTCCTATTACTCACACCAGTGTACAAAAATGTTTTTTTTCCTAACCTACTCTAAAACTAAGTGTTATGTGTGCCCGTGGTAAGGACGGGAGTTTATTGCGTCTCAGGGCTTAGCACCATATGCCTACAAGGATAGGAAATTATGCAAGGAGACATGCATCGCGGCAGATAGGGATTGGGCTACCATGGCCAGATTTTGACCATGAAAACCTCCCTAAGTGTACTAATACCCATACTACTATACTAAGAAGAGAAAGGGGAAAACCGGCACAGGCATCGTAATAACCCTTTTGACAGGGAAGAATTAAAACAATGTTGCATGAATGATCAGGATTATCAAAAAATGCTACAGGAGACAGATGGATGGAAACCATGCTCTTTATTAGTGAATAGGAAAAAAACTAGTAGAGAGAGGGCTGGTCTTCTTTATGTATTTGGCACTGGCTTTAACCACAGTAAGGTTTGCACATCACTCTGGTGGGAAGAGTGGCGGTATTGGGCGGCTCCCCCCTCCAACCACTTATACGAATCACCAGTGTATCCTGAAAGCTAAAAGTTAAATAGAATTGGTTGTCAGTGAGTGTCGGCAGAGTTAACACAAACAGACTTTTGCTAATCCATGACAAGATAGTAAATTTGCCGGAAAGGAAAGGAGAGTTAATCTTAACCTTATTAACCTATTCCTTAAACTAAGTTCACCAGGACGATTTTTTTTTTTTTAATTTATAAAACCATACCTTAAGAGAATTAAATTACATCAGAGCTGTCCGTCAGGACTCCTCGTGTAAGTCTAAGGCTGTATGTCAACAAGACACACAGATTGCTAAATTAATTAAAATGTCGTCCACCCTAAGAAGCTGTGCAAATGCTAACATAATAGGCATGGCAGTGTGTTACAAGGACTAAGGGGGCCTGTGCGCTAGAAGCGACTTTGGGCGCTGATAGCATTGCGTTAAATCAATATCACAGTTCCCAAGGGCAGTTATGAGAGGATTGGTATGTTCCTCACTTGATTTGTAAAAATGTTAATTTTGCTTGCGAATTACTTCGTCCAACATTTCTTGTTTTTAATCGGTGTGCAAGCACCTAATAGGGGTATATCTGGGTGCATCGGCCGCCAATCGTAGGCATTTATTTTGCACCACCTGCAATGAATGTAAATGAGTTTGTGCACAGTAGGCCCAGGCGGGTGCTGCATAAGTGATAACGGAGCGAATCATTGATTGATATAATCGTATCCCATTTTTCTGTGTCAAACCAGAGCCACGAGATAAAAGAGTATATAAAGTTGCCATGCACGCATAAGCAAGATTTCTCTTGACTTCCACATGGCGTCGCCATGTCAGCTTTCTATCCATGATAAGGCCAAGGTATTTCACCTCTTCTTTAAATGGAACATCCTCCCCAAAGAGAGGGAGATGTGGCAGATTGGGAGGATTATTCCGTTGAGTGAAGACTACAGCCTCACTGTGCCTGGGCACTTTGAGGGGCAATTTCAGCTTTGCGAGATAGTGTGTAAATAACTGTATCGTCTGCATAAATTCCTAAATTAATATGCCAGTTAAGGGGGCACGGAATATCTTGGGTGTAAATATATACCTGGACCTAATATTCTACCCTGGGGGACTCCAGCCTTAATTTTATTTTTCCTGAGGTCGTTCCATTAATTGAAATTGAAACGAGCGCCTATCTACATATGAAGCTTATAATTTAATTTAGCAGTCGGAGTTGTTATTCTCATACAGTTTATACAGCAACCCTACATGGAAAACCCTGCCTTTTCGACATCTAAGAATACAGCGATGGTGTAATGACGCCAGTTAAAAGTATGAGTTATGTGCTCGGATATTCTTACGAGGTGATGTACGGTAGAATGGGCTTTCCTAAAGTCAAACTGCTCATTAGGGATAATGATAGCTTCGCGAATATGATTTTCTAGTCACCGTAATAAAACACCCTCGTGAATTATAGATAGCGAACTGAGCAGGCCAATGGGGTGGTAGTTCTGTAATTTTTTCAGAAATACAATAACTGAAGCACATTTCCAGGAAATGGGGAAGTGTGCTATGTTAAAACTCGCATCATTGCGCTTCAAATATACTGTCTGGCAGTTGCTTGAGAACTATAGCCAGCAGGGAGTCGAACCCGGGTGCTTTGTGTGGTTTCATTCGTTTAATTATTATTTTTACCTCGTCGGCATGCATGAGTTCTGGCTCAGAAGGTGAAGGCTGCTGAAAACGCACCCGGAGGTACCTATAAATGTGCAGCCCCCTTAACTTCCAATCTAACACTCCACGAACATTTGAAAACTCCAACTATTAAATCCCAACTACTGAAATGTAACATAAACTATTACAATAAATTACTCTCCCACAAAAATCCAGTAACTAAATTCTTAGGAGACTATCTCCCTGATAAAAACCGAAGAATTAAGTGTCCCAAATTACTCCCAGCAACATAACGAAAAATCTACTACAACCCGCACTCTACTAAAACCCCAGGCCGTCCGCATTCTCCGATCGGTTCGGGAAAANATAACGAAAAATCTACTACAACCCGCACTCTACTAAAACCCCAGGCCGTCCGCATTCTCCGATCGGTTCGGGAAAATTTCGATCGTTTCAACAAAACTGTTTTGCGCGAGCTCAACAACACCTCTCTAACATGTTTTCCCTTACTTTANAAAATTTCGATCGTTTCAACAAAACTGTTTTGCGCGAGCTCAACAACACCTCTCTAACATGTTTTCCCTTACTTTATTGACAATTACTTTACCAAACAACCTTTGTTAAAAGTTTAATAATATGAATATCTCAATATTTTACACTGCCCCACATAAAAATTAACCACAGTGCTGTTATCTCTCGACAGAAGTGGCGGAGCCCCGCCCACAGGACGAGCTCCAGCAAATCACGATTTTTCTAAAATAAAAAAACGCTGATCAACATAAAATATGTATTTTATTGTAAAAAATCAACTACTAAACAAAATTACAAGTGTTTATTAACATTATAAGATGATCACCATATAATTTTACATCTTTCAAGCACCTAATGCTTAAAGACCTGAAAAAATAGCATTTGCGATAAATCGAAAATAACGCGAATTTTAGCATTTTAGTGCGAACAAAGTGATTTTTCCCGTTTTACTTAAAATAAAGCTATTGTGAAAATTTACACCGATCTTTACTTGAAACTAAACCGATTTTCGCGGAATGAATGCTAAACAATTATCTGTTTTGTTGCTTTGCTAACAAAATACGGCAAAAAAAAAGTAAACCAACAGGCAATGAATGCTTACATTACGGTTTGTGGTTCAGGTTAGGAATACTCGTCGCACTGTTTATTAAACGTCAGCCATCTTCGTTGCAGCAACGAGTTATTTTTGCGTGTTAAAAATTTTTAATGTCTTAAGTGTCAATAATTCGTGGGTCACATTTTGTAGCTTTCTTTGAACGACACACCCATTCCATCATTTTTTATCACGTGCACAGATCAAAATTATAATAATCACCAAACAAAAGTGTTACTGTTAAGGAAGCAGGAATTATTACAAGGTCATAACCATAGAATACACTCGGCTAGAAAATATTTGACAGGAAATCAGAATGTAAATTAGCGCACGAGTTAAGAAGAAATTTTCATCACTGCTGCAGAGACATCAAAATTTAACAAATTCTTTAAATGCAAATATTCTCTTCCAAAACCAAAAATTACTATTTTCGATCATTTTAGCTGTAATCCACGAATTGTACAAAATCCTGTAGTATGTTCGCGAATTATTGTTTTAAGCAACACAATTTCTTCTTACGACGTATTTTGTGTGTTTTTTGCATATCCGAATACGAATGCATGCAGAGTTGGTCAGTGGATTTCTTCGATTTATCACCATAAACGAAAACGTGTTTTACTTCCTGTAACGTGTGTTTGCGGCCATAAATAACATAACCGCAATTGATGATGTGTCACTTTGAGTTAACATTCTAGTGCACGACCCTGCAAATGTTTATTTGCTCACTAGGAAACCTCGCCGCCGTTGTAGTGTTAACGTCTACCAAGCACCACATTGTCTATGGAATTCGCGCAAACTAGCTTGCTGAGTTTGTTTACAATCATAGCATGATCACGTTTTCTCCAACAATTATATAATTTTTTACAAAGCGGCTGGAAATGTGTTTTTATGCATTTATTTGTGTGGAATATATTTGTAAATTTTATTATTTCTTATTTTAATCCCATATTCTTCCAGCTAACTGTATTTGTTATCATACATATTCTCTGTAAATATGTGTGTTAAAAAACGACACNAATCCCATATTCTTCCAGCTAACTGTATTTGTTATCATACATATTCTCTGTAAATATGTGTGTTAAAAAACGACACGTTATGAACAAACGAAAGTTTTGTTAGCATACCTAACGAAAAAATCAGTTGTTGAAAGTTCAGATAGTTAAAATATGAAGCTAGATTTCTCTAAAAAAATTTTCTGTTCTTACAATTTCTTTTATTGGTTTTTTTTTTAAACAGTGCCTTTTTAATTGTGTATAAATNAATCCCATATTCTTCCAGCTAACTGTATTTGTTATCATACATATTCTCTGTAAATATGTGTGTTAAAAAACGACACATTATGAACAAACGAAAGTTTTGTTAGCATACCTAACGAAAAAATCAGTTGTTGAAAGTTCAGATAGTTAAAATATGAAGCTAGATTTCTCAAAAAAAATTTTCTGTTCTTACAATTTCTTTTATTGGTTTTTTTTTTAAACAGTGCCTTTTTAATTGTGTATAAATTGTTAACATTAGTCTCTTCATGAAACAGTGTGCCTAGCCAGTGCATTGTGACCGTTGTTCCAGGTGTGGTCTAGAATACAAAATCTTAAGTAAGAAAATATGAAATGGTTTTCAATATTGTCTGTTGATAAAGAAAACTAGTGGTTTTGTCTTAAAAACGTGGCTGTATTTTTTCTGGGAGTTACGTATTTTTGCAAGGAAATAATTGTTTAAATAACACTGCAGATTTCTGGTTTTACAAATAAAGTTATATTTCTCAAATTATGTACAGCTTTATAAAGAGGACATGAAATGATGGAGCAATTCTCATGCAGAAACCTGCATTTTTGTAGCAGGAAAATAACATCTATTNTATTGTCTGTTGATAAAGGAAACTAGTGGTTTTGTCTTAAAAACGTGGCTGTATTTTTTCTGGGAGTTACATATTTTTGCAAGGAAATAATTGTTTAAAATAACACTGCCAATTTCAGGTTTTACAAATAAAGAGGACATGAAATGATGGAGCAATTCTCATGCAGAAACCTGCATTTTTGTAGCAGGAAAATAACATCTATTTTTGACAAAAATAACACCTTTTTTTCAGGTCTCTACTAATACTACAAAAAACAACTGAGAACAAAATTAGGAAACAAATCACAGTACCACCTCTACTGCAACAACCTGCTCTGCATCGTTATTATTATAACTAAACTAGGGGAAGGCCAAACCTCCTCCCCCACTCCTCGCTTCATATCAGACAATCGGTGATAAATTCACGGGAAAATCTTTTTCATTAACTTAACCAACTTGTATTGTTCTTCTTTTTAAACTACTTAGAAGACCTACATTTGTTTTTCAAATTCCGTTTTAGTAGAGACCTGGAAATTCACCACCTTTTTCCCTCGCTTTCGTAGGTAAAAGTGAGGGGCATAAAATATTGGAAAATCCGCGGCCCATGGGATATACTGGTGCGCACGTATGGTATAGCCCTGACCACTAGCAAGACACACGACGAACAGGCTAGATCAGCCTTGTCAGTTAACCCACTCCATTCACGATATATAGACCCGCCGAAAGGAGTGTCAGGTCTGATAAGGAGGGATCTGCCCATTCTGGGTTACATTTAGTTACAAACGTGAACCACAGCACTTTTTCCACGTAAATGCCATTCACTCATAGAAGGGAAAGTAAGTGGAGCAGCAGAAGGGCAGCTGCTATCCTAGCCGAGAAACAGACACTGCTTAACCAACCTTCTCCAGCAATAAGCTGCTGAACCCCCCAAGAAAGAGCTCACACCTCCCATCAACTATTGAGGCCTCACCTCTCAGTTCCCACCCTTAATTTATTTGGCCTCTTGAAGAAGACCTCCGGAACTGCTCACCCAATCGACCAGTACCTCCGCCTGGGCCTGTCCCTGGTACTGCGCGTCGAACTCGCCGATGACGAAGGCCTACCGCAGCCAGTCGCCGACAGCGGTCCGGATGCCTGCCTGCCCCTGTGGAGCCAGCCACTCGCTAGGGCCACCCAGCGGACGCTACATCAGTCTGCCAGCCTGGTTGGAAGACCACACCCCGGACCTTAACCGGCGAGCCCTCGGCCCACAGCAGTAGGGCACGTCAGAGGTAAGCCAGCAGCCCTGCCAAAGTCAACCAGCCGAAAGTCCAATCTAGCGCAGCTAGACTTCGTGCCGAGCAGGCTGCCTACCCGGCCAACCTTATTCAAGGACACAATAAAGGCCAAATTCCCGATCTTACAGACCCCACCTCATTAAGGTCTACACCCGAGTCTGTGTGACCTGACATGGAAATAAAAACCTAGTAGATGCCGACACACTCCAGTCGTTCAGGCCGTCATGCATCATTATGTTAAAATAGTACAAGAAAATTGAAGTCGTCAAAACAATGATTTAAATCAATATTTAAAGTAAACATAGCATATAATAAAATACTTTATAATACATACATTATAGAGAGCCTCTTCCATATAAAATTTACTGAAATCAAGGAAAAATTATAGAGAAAATTAAACAAACTCAAAATCATTATGTTCAGACTGTCATACAAGAAACAGTGCATAGTGATCAGAAAGTAAGTAGAGACAAATAAAAATTATGACATGATTACCAACTTCCAAATATACAATGTTCCTTCCTGAAAAATCCAAATAAAAATGAAACATGAAACCCTTTATACAATATCCAAAGCTGAAAAAGGAAAGGTTACATATTCAAACTACGTAGAAACACCCAAGAAATAATATTTATTAGACAGAAATTCTTAATTAAGTTCATAGGCTCATTGCTCGTCGTTATAAATCAAACGTGTTATTGCTCTATGCTGGTGTGTTGCCCTGGCTCGTATGATGAACTCGGTGCATACTCACCAGGAGTATGTCGATTGTCCACCTCTATGGGTGGCATTCCAAAACGTTACTCTACAAGTAAACTCTTCTCTCTGGCTGTCCCAAAATACCTTGAGAAAATGTTCTACTCGCTCTCGGCAGTGCCCCATAACTGCAGATCAATTACTCTGACGTGATTACCCTACACGTACTATTTCAGAGAGTAACGAAGAGTAAACTGAAAATGGCAGAAAGTTTAATAGAATTGAACAAATTGAAAAGAAATGTGAGCATTCTGTTTACAGACAAATGCTGGAAAATTAAAGAAAGATGAGTAATATAATTTGTATATTTATTTAAAATTTAACATTTACACATGTTGTAATTTTAGACATAATGTTTATGATTAATTTATTGCAAGCAAAGCTGTTAATGAATATAACTAATATTTTGAAAAAGAAAGAATTTCTTTAAAAGGAGAAATATAATTTGGAATTTACATTGGTTGCTTAGTACATATTTGTAAACACATAATGCTATATGTGTGTTGCTCGTTCCAAAACCGTGTTTACTTTTGCTTTCTTCAGCCCGTCCCCTCTGTTAATTTACTTTACTCTCGGAGTCACATTTTGGAATGCTGCCCTAACGGTAATTCCAATTTTGAATGGGAAACATCGACTGATGGTCGACTTGCAGACGCACTCGCTGTGAACATTATAATGGAGTTTATCGTTGCACTATCACAATTCATTTGACGTTCACATTAACAGTATGTAGCAAGTAGTTATGTGAGAAAATCACTGCAAATACGACAGCAAGAATGTTTAATTGCTTCAAGTGATAAGCACAAATTTAAGGCTATAAATCACAGCAGAGTCTATACATAGATTGAATTGCGTTGTTTTAATTTACTTGTAAAACTATGCCTAGTGTCTCAATTATTATAATGTTCATACTTATTTAATATGTTCTTTATTCAAAAGCAAAATATACTGTTAGTTTGCTAGAAAATGTCTTCTGGCCTAGCAGCAAACATAGAACACTTGTGTATCATGAAAATATATTTTCATTCATTGTTAAAATCAATTAAAAATCACTTGCTCAATTCAGAGCAGAAATAAAAATAATAGTGTTTATAATTATTAACGTCATATCAATTTGAAAATTACAACAATAGTAGAATAAAATTAAGAAACGGATGGCGGTATCCTACTATCTCCTCTAAATAATATTAACTCTCTCGTAATCTTTCCTCTTTATGCCATCAATTTACTAGTATCAATTAAATTATACAAAAATCTAACAATTGCTGTACATGAAATAAATAAATTGTGTTATCACGACATATTCTAAAACCAATATTCTTCAGTTTTCGCGTCGATAAATAAACAACAGCTAATAGAGCATTATGAATGCCTTTTGATAGCTTCAATACCGCAATTCGACAAAGGAAATATAAGAAGACCACAATGACGATGTACGTTTCCACAAGAAACTCGTGTGGCATTACAACATGACAAGATATTACACATCAACAATACACTCTAATTACACGAAGTTACAAATTTAATTGAAACACATAACATATACACAGTGAAATAATACATAGCAAACATTTATAAGGGCAAAATTTAATATTGTGCAAATCTCATAAATAAAATTAAATAAATGGTGCAAAAACATTTATAGTGCATCACACTACTTGAGAAATTATCTCATCATCAATTAAAATCAATGCCCATATTTCCTGGAATAAATAAATAAAATATGACCTTGCCTATATAATACAAATGTGGATTACCCTAAATTAGATAAGTCAAATACAAGGTAGGTGAAAACCTCATGTTACAAGTGTACTGTGTGTTTTAGAGTGTGAATTTGCACTTTGTGCTCCCATTTAAAACAACACAATAAATTCAAAACTGTGGCATAACAATTTTCAAACTCTTAAATCACACGTCGGTAATTTAGATTGTGTCTGTGCTGATCGTGATCTCGTCGTAAAGTTTACTTCTCTTGATATGAAAAATATGTGGACTGTGTTGTACTTGACCTTCAACTCAAAACAACTTCGACCTCGAGTGCTTGCTCATATGAAGCTCGCCAATAGTACTAGGTCTGCTGTAAACAAATCATATATTTGAGATAAAACAGTTCAAAACGAAGACAGGCTTGTATTCTACATAGCAGTGCAGCTCATGTGGCGTATCAACGAAGCGTGGGGGTAACATACAACTCTTCCCACACTGATTTACTCTGACACTCGCAGTGTTCCAGAGGAAAAAATAAATACACATAAATAATACATCGTTACACAAATACTCAATATGGTGCACTAGGAACTGTAGATAAGATCGTGCTCTCCTCGCTATAGCTCTGTCGAAATCTCCTTTAAACGATCCCTCTTACATAGGACCCAAAGACTTTATTCACACACCATAAAACAAATAAACCAGACAAGTAAAAACTTCACACCACTAATACATACTAGCTACCTCGAAATGTAAATTCTACCTGAACAGTTCTATTGTAAAAACAAATAGGTTGTACCATATGACTTGATGATTATGAATAGGCAGAGAAGTGGACTCCAATATAATTAACATTGTTATTTATTAAACACACAGTTGCACAACATTAAAAATCGCCCTAGATACATGCGAGACTCCAATGGCGACTACCAAGTGTAGGCCATATTGGTAACTGATTCTCCATAGAGGTAGGAATCTAACACTCCTCCTCAATTCAAAATATTTAATTAAATTGTTAAATTGACATAAATACATTTCACAATATATAATTTATATAAAAATTCAAGTCACTTCTACATTTTTCAAATTTTTCAAATGTTAAAGGTTTAGTAAAAATGTCCGCCATGTTATCTTCTGTAGATACATAATTTACATAAATTAACTTCTTGGCTACACAGTCTTATAAATAATGTTCTTTAATGTCTATGTGTTTTCTATGTCTTTTCGAATTGACAAAATTTTGTGACGTGGATATAGCACTCATATTGTCTATATTCAAGATTGGTTTATATTTTACCTTCAAACAGGAGAGGATACCTTGAATGTTAATGACCTCCTGTGTTGCTGCAGAACTGGTCACATACTCCGCTTCACAACTGGAGGTAGCCACACAAGTTTGCTTTCTTGATATCCAGTCTACTGGGTTTCCACTATAGAAGAAAACTGCACCTGAAACACTTTTCCGGTATATTGTGTCCCCTGCCCAATCAGCATCTGCGAAATCTACTAACTCTTTTGGGCCTTTTGTAAAAGTTAACACTTTGTCTATTTTTCCTCTCAGATATCACAGGATTATTTTACCGGCAGTCCACATCTGGTTGGTTGGTCTGTACAGAAACCTGCTGAGATAGGAAACAGCGAACATGATATCGGGTCTACTGTTGTTAGCTAGGTACAACAAGTGTCCTATTAATTTTCTGTAAGGAACATCTATAATGGGCTGGTTTTCTATATACTTAAATCAATTTTCCATAGGGGTTATTACGCTTTTGCCCTCAGACATGTTAAAAGCTTTTAAAACTTTATTAACACAAGCCTTTTGAGAAATTTTTAATGATATATCATCCCTCTCTATTTCCAAACATTGAAAGTTTTTGACCGTACCCATATCCCTAGCTTCAAATTTTTCCTTCAAAGAATGCACTATTTCATTGATTTCATCATTTTTGCCAATCATAAGGATGTCATCGACATGAATAATTAACTTGATACTATTCCTATAATATAAACAAAAGTCGTAATTTGATCTTTCAAAATTTAGGGACAACAGAAATTTGTTTAACTTGGTATTCCAATTTTTCGGGTTTTTTCTCAAACCGTAGAGTGCTCTTTTCAACTTCACAACTTTTCCTCCAGGCAAATTCATACCTTCTGGCACTTTCATATAGATGTCTGTGTCAACTTTACCATGGATAAAAGCGGAAGGAATGTCAAGTTGACGAATAGAGTAATTTTCTATTAGTGAATGGCATAATAACACCTTAGTTGTAGATGATCGGGCAACAGGAGCATATATATCATTATAGAATGTATCATACTTATGCTGGAAACCTCTTGCTACGAGACGAGTCTTCTTGGTCCCATCTGTTTTAGTTCGGAAAACCCGCTTTACATCAACAGCTCTCTCTTTACCAGGCAAATCAGCAATAGTCCATGTTTCTAATTTTTCTAAATATTTCAGCTCCTTTTGAATTGCCAACTCCCATACAGGGTTCTTAATTGCTTCTGCATACGTTTGTGGTTCATTGTCATTTGACTCTAAGTAATACGCGGAATAAACGTTATAATCGTCTACATATTTTGGAATTTTTACCTCTCTTCCCGATTTTGTTATACGTTTGTCTTCATTTTCTCCTTCCCCATTTTTGTTTTCACTGTTTATATATTCTTCTTTTTTCTTCTTCACTGTTTTCCTCCTGGGCTTTAACTTCATTTAGACTTTCGACTTGTAGATTATTGACATCATTCACTGGTTCATTCTTTGTTTGGTCATTTTCTATATACTTTTCTTGAATTTTAGGTGCCATTAAATTTTATAGAAATGTATCGTTTCTGCTAAAAGTTACCTTTTTAGTAACTGTATTCATGCATTTATAGCCCTTAGTGTTGGTACCATAACCCACTAAAATAAGTTTTTCTGATTTCGGATCCCACTTCTCCCTTAATTGTTTTGGGATTTGGACCATTACTGGGCAAGCAAAAATTCTTAAATGAGATAACCCAGGTGCTTTATCTGACCACATCTCAAATGGTGTCTTATTACAAAGTGATGAAGTTGGAGACCTATTTATAAGATAAACGGCAGTATTGACAGCTTCTGCCCAATACTCCTTAGGAAGTCCTGCATCAAACGATAAGCATCTTGCTTTTTCAACTATGGTTCTATTGGCTCGTTCACAACCTCCGTTCTGTTCAGGTGTATACGGGATAGTTGTCTGATGTCTTATCCCACAGTTAGTTAAGAAATTTTTAAATTCTAAATTGACATATTCCCTGCCGTTATCTGACCTTAAGATTTTAATTTTTCTACCCGTTTGATTTTCTACCATTTTCTTGAATTGTTTAAACACATTTAGAACTTGACTTTTATTTCTTAAAAAGTAAATAAATATCTTCCTTGAATAATTGTCAATAAGAGAAAAGAAGTATTTACTGCCACCGATAGAAGTTTGCTCCCTGGGGCCTGCTAGGTCAGTGTGTATCAATTCCAACAGGTTTTTGGCTCTACTGGTACTGGATTTGAAGGGAATTCTCGTCTGCTTACCCTCCAAGCACATAATGCAAGGATTGGTAGAGTAAGTTAGGTCTTACAAGTCAGTTGACATTTTTGTCATTATTTTCATGTTTTTCCTATTCATATGACCTAGTCTGCAGTGCCATAAAAAATTGTCCTGTACTGAACACACAATTTATTTTTGAGCATCGTGTTTATTGTAGCTGTTGACTCGGTATTTACCATTGATAGGTTTTGCTGTTGCCACAACATTGTTAGTTTCATCAAAACTGTTTGGCCCCATTCTGATCGAACCTGATTTTAAAACCATTCTGAATAATTTTATTGACATACAGTAAATTGATATAGGCATCTCTTGCATACATAACATCTCTAACTTTCATTTTTACATGTTTTCCAAAAACATTAAGATGGAGTAAAGCAACTCCCATTGACTCAACTTTTAGGTTAGTGTTATTGGCAACTGTAATTGAACTCTTTCTCTATTAAATTCGTGGTAAATATATTTTTGTTATTTGTGATGTGCGTAGAGGCACATGAGTCTAAATACCATGATGAATTATCATCATTATGTCCTGACAAACAAGCCCAAAATGTATTGTCATTTGTATTGCCTTTACCATCCCTGTTATTTTGTTTACAATTGTTACTAGGCCTTCTACTTCTACAATCAGCTTTTAAATGTCCCATTTTATTATATGTGTAACATCGTGGTGGTTCCTTTCTATTTACCTTAGATGATGAATAAAGTACCGTATCATTACTTTTAACCTCATTACACTTAATGTCTTGCTAACGTTTCACTTTAATTGAATCCCCCGTCATTTTTATTCCTGAACTCTCTAATCCCATCAACATAGGTTTATATTCCTCGGGTAACCTGGCTATCAACAGTGTACCGATCCACTCATCATCCACACTGAATCCCATATCATTAAGTTTATGACTGGTTGTAATTATTGTATCACAATAAGATTCCACAGACTTACAGTTTTCTAGGCGAGTTGTAACTAAAGTTCTTAGAAGTCCGACTTTTCTTGTCAGTCCTGAGTTTTCAAATGCACACTCCAGGCAATGCCATGCTTCCTTGGCATTATTCGCATTTTTAATGTGTCGATAATTGATTTTACCCACAGAGAGAATAATTTTCGAGAGTGCCTTCCTATCTTTTGTGTTGTCCTTTTCTTTTCCCTTGACTGCATCCCACATGTCGTCTAGTTGAAGATATGCCTTCATGGCAAATTTACAGTCGCCGTAATTGTCCCGACCTACAAGTTTTTCTACTTGCAAATGGTTACTACTTGAGGCCATCTTAACCTGTANACGTTTCACTTTAATTGAATCCCCCGTCATTTTTATTCCTGACCTACAAGTTTTTCTACTTGCAAATGGTTACTACTTGAGGCCATCTTAACCTGTATTACGACACTCGACGCACGCTTGTTGAAAAACCGTTAACCGTCACTGTTTCTGTATATGTCGCACCACTCAAATTACTGGGCCCGTAACCACTTGATGTTTATGAATAGGCAGAGAAGTTGACTCCAATGTAATTAATGTTGTTATTTATTAAACACACGGTTACACATCATTAAACATCGTGCCAGATACATGCGAGAGACTCCAATGGCGACTACCAAGTGTAGCCATATTGGCAACTGATTCTCCATAGAGGTAGGAATCTAACATTATGTAATGGCAAATGTGGTATATACTGTAAAGTGCACATGAATATAAATGTACGATAATTTGTTTATATATATTTACTAAATATTTACAAATCTGAACAGGGGTGATTTTCCTTATAAGAAACAGGCATGTACACATACATGAGTTTACAAACTTATATTTTACTTACAGTGAATTCATTTAGTCGTTTATTCACATGAACATAATATGGAATGCCAATGAAACGTACAAATACACTGTAAGGCCTGCTTTTTTAAATTAAAATAAAGCATAATTAGCTAATAACCATTCAAACTTAAGGAGAAGTCTGTTGAAAGTTTTCATTGGCGTTTCTTCAACTATCCCTAAACAAACAAACCAAAAGTTTGTTACACTTTTTTTTATAGCGATAATAACAAAGTAATAAAATGAATGAGATCTCCAATTTAGATGTTTAGAAAAACTCGGATAGTGTGTAAAAATNCGATAATAACAAAGTAATAAAATGAATGAGATCTCCAATTTAGATGTTTAGAAAAACTCGGATAGTGTGTAAAAATACAAGTACATTAACGTTCTCTGGGCACAGCGAACTACGTTTAGAAGTAACCATATTGCCTGCAGTCGAAAGTGTTCTCTCTGAAATAGTGGAAGATGTTGGACATCCGAAATATATTTGCACTAAAAGTACAGTTACTATACTACACTACTTCCCACTACAATTCCCTTCTTCCCTCCCCTCCTTTTACAGTGACTCAGGATAACTGACACCAACAATATTGCAAACATGAAATGGTTTGTTTGAAACATACCTGTCATCTGCTAGCCTCTTGGAACACGATTTGTACTTGAATGATAAATGTTTACTTGTAAGACAACTCATCACCACACACTTATGTATGGGACTGTGTTTCGATCTGTCTTCTCCGCGAATTTCCACACCCAGCTTGCTTTTGGCATTTTGCGATTTCCTTCCGTTAAACTGGACGCTAACTAAGAACGTTAACTTCTCTTGTGACGAGATCAGGTAATACAACAGACTATGACACTAATGGAGTCCCTTGCACTTTGACTGCGAATGTTATAACACCATACAGGCAAACAAAATAGCAGAAGGGGACAGCGACCCGAGCGACAATTCATAACACTACTAGATAAGAGAAAACTGCTGGAATGGGGAAACAACAGAACACTGGAACCTACAGCATCACTGGAAATATATACAAACACCTTCTCTCTGGGTACTCGATGCATCGGGTACGACATGCACTATGCATAACAGGTACCCGAGTACTGGTGGTTTCGGGTACCTGTACACGACCTAATGGGTACAGGGGTATTTTCGTTACAGATATCCGAGTACTTAATTACCTGGGTATCGTCAGTAGCCCTTTTCCTGACACTGCACAGACTGGAAAAGTTCTCTGAAGTTACCATGGCACGCTCCTGATGGGTTACGTACTTGTTTGGAACACTCAGTGGCACTTAGCGCACACAAGGGTGGCTTGGCTAAGTCCGTCACACCAAAGCACATTGCAGCATTTCCGCACAGTTCTATGGAACTTGGTCGGCGCGGTTGGAGACTTGTTAATCACTGCACATTTGCAGCACGCTGTGTCGTGGACAGGGTCAACGGTACCTGGACCTGGCGAGGTCTAACACATCGTTCACACAAGTCGGCCGGTTGCCCCGCAGTGGTATGCGCCACTCACTTGGAACAGAGTTCGTTATTGATATTATCAATGTTCTTGCGCAGTCGCTGGGCTTCCATGGGACTAGCACTCTCACAGGTGCTAGTTTGCAATTGCACCAATGTGAACGGGTCCAGATGCAGTAGCGGGTGCACACACTTCAAGCACAAAAGTTCTACAATGCCATTGGAGGTGTTCCAGTCAATCAACCTGCTGTCACGTCACGGTAGGCGGGTAAACTCCATCGTGCCAGCTTATATTTGCCGGGTTCGGCAGACCATGCGGCCCGCGGCTGCTGCCCCCGTGTTGCATGCGGGAGGGGTAATGCGCGAGAGCAGATGGAGGGATGGTTTTGCCATGCACGCATTCATGCTGTCAGCTGCCGCCTCCGTGTCTTGCCCAGAGGGCGAGAGAAAGGTGTTAGATGGTGCTCCAAAAGATAGCAGCAGACAATCCTGTTACCGGCTTTCCTGTTGTTTTGCCTGACAGCTGAGAGCTTGGCTGATGATCGCCATGTTGATGGCGAATTTTTTCTGCGCTGAAGCGAAGTTTTATGAAGTCAATACTGGCATAGATCTCTTCTGATGTGGAAAAGGGGAAAAGATTTAGGTTTAGGAAAATTGCCAGAGTTTTGGAATTTTTTGTAGAAAAGACACAGGATATTGAGACGTAAAAAATGGCATATGAACAAGGATGGCTACATTCTCAGGATAGGCACAGGCGCACGATTTTCCTGGCAGGAAAGTACTGTGTAGGAAAAATCTACATAATTAAGGTTTTTAGGCAGGAAGTGGCCACACAGAAGGGCGCCATTTTCAAGCAGGTAAATGAATAGGAATAAGGTCGTAGGTATGACTAGGATTTTAGCAACATGCTTCGGCAAGCCATTCGATAGGCTGCGATGGAGCAGGTTAGTTAGGTTTACTGTAACAGAGGTTAGGGTGGTGGTGGAAATTATTAGAGGAAAAATTAATATGGTCGCCAGCTCGGTTGAGCGAAGAGGAGACTCTTCTCGGGTTGTGGACCGTCAGCTCACATGGCTGCTCCTGGACTTGCCCCACAACATATATGACGGCGTATTGTTGAGGTATCCCCGTGTGCCCAACTAGATGAGGATATAGGCCCCCTCATATGGCACTAAGTAAAAGGAACACTGTTATCGGCCATCTCACATGCTGGAAAAATACGGTAGGTTAGAAATGATTGGGTAGATGTGGTAGCACAGTGGGTAGAAGACCAATTTCAGATGATGTGACCTTGATCAGCACGATAGCGAAATAAAACTCGTGCTTTGTTGTAAACTGGTTTTAATCGCTGGATATCCTTAGCAAGGTACTTACATATTTCCAAAAACTTTGGCATGTTGGCAGTCTAAATGGTGATTATGCCCATGGCCGTTGTAACTTACTAGAAGTTACATGTCCCAGCGTATTTTAACTTCTGGGACCAAGGGGCGGTGCTGACTCTAGGTTAATAAAAGGTAAATTTTAAGTTCTGGACAATATATTTAAAATACTGAAAGCTATGGGGTAATCAGTACAAATGGTGAAGGGTCAGAGACATGCAGCGCATGTAAGTCCTAGATACCAACTATCATGGTGGAGGCCCGCCGAGACCCAGCTCGAATTCGTGCGAAAGACACAAAATATAAATGTATTAACAATAAAGACACAATTACAATCACAATTACACTGAATAATATAACCTTTTTACACTTGATGATTGATTTTCATAAGTAAATTATATAAGATAGAAAAATATGTTGGCATGAAACTAATAAAGCAACGTAATCCAAATAGCCTCGTGTCTGTCTTTATCGGTCCATTGCTGATTATAATGTATTTAAAACAATTTGAGCTTTAAATAAAAATATTGGAGAAACTGTAATTCATCCTTGTTTTAAAATAATCAGGGGTGGTAGCCAGTGGCAGCCGACAGTCGAATCAAGCCCCGTGTTATTAATACAGCCAGTGTTAATCCTCCCCCACCCCCCTTAACATATTTTTTTCCAACAATAGGGTGGGGCGTGATAGCCCCCTCCCCCTGCCCCTTCGGTTCACACTCTCCAATATGAGATTTATTAGCCTACAATGTAGTCATCTACTTATATTTTTTGAAAAATGTTTGCACATCCAGAAGTCTTCTTAGTAAAACTTTACTTAACAATCACAAATTAATTTCATATACTTTACTGTGCATCTGAAGTTTCTACCTTTACAAAAACCATATTTTTATATTGATTGTCTGATCATATAACTGCTATAATTTTGCAAATGTTATTATTCTAAAAAAACTACCTTGCGACACATTTTCGCCCATAATGTGTAAAAATAATAATCCTTTGATAAATTGGGATCAGACAATCTGGCAATGTAGTCGTAGAGATAATGCCCGTGTCATTCTAAAAACTGACTGGTTTATGAGAAGCTAGAAAACGTATTTATAACAGTATGTATGTATATGTCAGATACCAGCATTGATAAGAGCAATTTTCATACTCTGCCACCAAATTCAATACTCGTTTCCACATTGAAGATGTAGAACTGAAAATTATTAAAACTCACGCCATAATGTTTATCTTCCAAATGTATGAGTATGCAGGATAATAGAAGTTCATTAACTGATATGCAGTGGAAATATGTTAATGTTAAATGCAAATTAGAATTCGAGCATTATTTTTAATTAACATTATTAAGAGTTATAGAAAAATTCTTTTTGTAACCTTGACAATACCAGTCGGCCTTGTCTCAAGACATGTAGCAGTAGTAATCAATGATTAATTAATTTGATGGTAGTTATGTAATTCTATGGATTTGTTGATTATAATCTCTATCTTTAAGTATTATTAACTCTATACTACTATAATTCTGCGAGTAAACCTAGTGGTTTGACATTTTATAAAAGCCACTTTCCATTTAATGTTTTTTTACAAANATTATTATTATTATTATAAGTACTATAATTCTGCGAGTAAACCTAGTGGTTTGACATTTTATAAAAGCCACTTTCCATTTAATGTTTTTTTACAAAGTGCAGTAGTCATGTAACTTAAAAAGTAAATTATATTAAACTACAAGCACTGTACCGATAGTTAAATATTGAATAAGAGATCACTTATTATAGCCATTCGTTTCATTCCACAACATAAGCTACTGTTTGGGATTGATATTTCTGAACCTAATTCTGGTAGCGATATCAATAGGTCTATATGCTGGATTTGTTGGGGTTCTACAAAAAAATTGAGAAGAATTTTTCAGTTTATGTAATAGAAATGGAAACTTTTAAAACCCATACAAATGCATGGTTTCGAGTGTTATGAACAAAAAATATCTAATGAATGCTGTAGTCTACAAGGTACTTGTTTAGTTGTCACAACCAATAAACTGAAGCTTCGTGTTCAGCTATAGCAATATGAAACATTACAACCTAGACTATAGTAGCACGCCGCACGGTTAACGAATCATTTACGCACACAGACGATCCTTGGGTAGAATTCATTTTTTTTTAACGAACTACTCTAAAACTAAGTGTTATGTGATCCCGCGGTAGTGACAGGAATTAAGTGCGTCTCAGGGCTAAGCCCCATACGCCTACAAGGAAGGGAGAATCATGCAAGGAGACATGCATCACGGCAAAGAGGGATTGGGTTGCCATGGCCGGCATTTGGCCATGAGAACCTCCCTAAGTGTACTTATAGCTGAACTATACTTAAAAGAGAAAGGGGAAATAGTTTAAAAATTGTTGCATGCATTATCATATTTAACAGAAAATGCTACGGGAGACAGATGGATAGGAACCATGCTCTTTATTAGTAGATAGGGAAAGTGCTAGTAGTGAGGGGGCGGGTCAACTTTCTTTAGATTGGCGCTGGTTTAACCAGAGTAACGCTTGCGCATCACTCTGGTGGGGGGAGGAGCGCAATTGGGCAGCCCCCCCCCCCCCCC